>PVJC01006822.1:0-30001 GCA_004026665.1 Murina feae | reverse complement strand
AATTGGGAGGAGGGGAACTATGGGGGAAAAAAAGAGGAACAACTGTAATAATCTGAACAATAAAGATAAATTAAAAATAAATAAATAAATAAATAAATAAATAAATAAATAAATAAATAGAAATGAAACAGAATTGCAGGTACTGACCAGGTGATCTGGCTGGGGGTGAGTCCCAAAGAGGGTAGACATAAGAGGTACTATCCTTATGATATTATGATATTCATTTTCACTACTGGTGGCAAAGTTGTGTCACATTGAGAGGTAATATATTTGCTCATCTTCTTGTAATTCAAGCTCTAAATTGGAGGATTTTTATGAGTAATTAGATAAACTATTATCTCCTGTATTTAGTTAAATTAATATATATTTGAAAGAATTGAAAATGTGTTCTACATATGAAAAGCAGCAATTTGAATAGCATAAGCTCTTTCAAATTTATTTATTGTACCACCATTATGAAAGACAAAATTTTAAAAATAAAGCTTGGAAAATAAAAGAGAATAAAAAAGAGCTAACCATATACCAAGAAATTACTTTCTCCTCAAGCTTATATTCTCAACATTAAATCCTCCTTATGCATGCAAGAGTGAAGACTAGGAGAATTATTAAAATCTGAGCTAAGGCCAAACTACTTACTAAAGGTATCACTTGAACCAAAAAGCCTAAAAATAAGATATTATCGTTAAGGTCAAGATTCATGTGGCTACCACTGACTAAGATAAAACACAGTATTTACAGACACTGGAGGTTAAATAAGAAGTGAAGAAAACTGTGTGTGCTCAGGTTAGTATAGCATCTCAAACTGAACCCTCTGCATTTATCATTGTGTACTTAGGGCAGGGTACAAAAGAAGCAAAAGCATCCCACTCCATAGTGTTATCCAAGGCAAGAATATGCAAAAACTAGAGAAAAAAGAATGGCAACAGCAGAACTAACAGAAGGCAGGGGTAAGGATCCAACAGTTGTATTTCTACTATTTAAAAAATTAATACATGATTTACTCATGGTGTCCATTTGGGCCCCCTTAATTTCATTGTGTATGAAATCTCATTAAAGAATTCTACTCAGGTGTCTTACAATATGGAAAGCAGGCACAGACCCACTAATTTAGTTGGCTGGCAAGAATATTCTTTTTTAAGAACCTCAAACCTCCAGGTACACAGATGGAAATCATATAACTTGAGTATGAGAAGATGTTTTTATAAATAGCTATTGACAGGTAAACAACTCACATTTTATTTCTATCACAGGATCTACTTTAGCGTTTGTCAATGCTGACCGGACCCTAGAATTGCCAGGGGGGCTTACAAAGGAAAAGTAATGATGCCAGTTTCACTCCAGATCAGTTAAATGAAACTTTCCTGTGGTAGAATTCAGGAATCTACATTTTCTAAAAATGTCCCTAGATGATTACAATATATAGCCCAGGTAAATACCCTTCTGGACTTCTGTCACACACAATTTTTTGAGGCACACAGTTCTGGACCCTATTATGTTTAAGACACAAAATTTTAAGAGCAGCCTCAGTTCTTCTTTGGTTCCAGGTATATTACTGAAGGTAAGTTATTTTTACAGGGATTAATAGAGCAAATTTTTTTAAAATATATATTTTATTGATTTTTTTACAGAGGGGAAAGGAGAGGGACAGAGAGTTAGAAATATTGATCAGCAGCCTCCTGCACACCCCCTATTGGGGATGTGCCCGCAACCAAAGTACATGCCCTTGACCGGATTTGAACCTGGGACCTTTTAGTCCACAGGCCAACACTCAATCCACTGAGCCAAACTTGTTAGGGAAATAGAGCAAATTTTAATGGAAGATAAATGCTTTAGGAATAAGGAAAATTCTGTTAAATAGGAATTGCTTCTTTGAACCACAGAATTTAAAAGCTAAGAGAAATGGAGTGTCTGGTTAGAAATAATAGAGAAAGCATCTTGGATAGAAGGTATTTAAAGTTCTTTGGTTCACTACACGCCTACATACATCACCTGTTATAAAAATGAGTAAAGCAAGGGCTCAGTGAAGGAAAGTAAGGAAACTAGCCTTACGAATTTAGTAAAGAAAAAGATAACATTATAGTCCAAGTATGTTGGCATTTAAACCAGTGTTCTTATGCCTACTCTACATATTAATGCATAAATTCCAAAATAAACATGGTTTTATAATTGTGTGGTTTTGGTTGTTCTATTGTCATTCTGGCTCATTGGGAACTATGTTTCCCAGAATCACTTTTCCTATGTGGGTCTAAAGTTGACCAAAAGGAAAGTTCTATGAGGCTCAGTAGTCAGGAGTAAAGCCACTGACATTGAGGATTTGGGGGTCAGATGCAATGACAAACAGATGCATAAATACTGTAATATTCCCCTGTAGTCTCCCTCTCCTTATTTCATATCCAGTTTTCTACCTAACTTCTGGCCTTGTTGATCAAGGTCCACCCACCATAGGTCCATCACCAGACACTGGCTATGAACCCACAGAACCACCAGTGTTTTGTGGGATTTCCCATAGGTTCCCCCTACAATCTCTCTGGCTGCAAGTTGTGACTTGTTGACTTGGACCAGTGCTCCAGGAGCGCTAACTAGTGACATTTTTTTAGATATTTCAAACTTTTATTTTTGGAACCTTGTGTCTCTAGTGCCTTCTACAAAAGTACAGCATCCTGTAATATTCCTTATTCTCTTACTGGTTCTACTTGTATGAATAAACCCTGTTTGATATGAGAGAAGGGGATAATAAAGTAGGACTTTTGACTTCTATGGTGCAGTTATAAATCTAAGGTGATGGTGATAAAATTTATTCTCAAAATGCTCAAAATTTACAAAGTGACTCTTTGTAGTTTCTAATTAATTTCTGTTTTATAAAGAAAAAAGGCATGTTCAATTCAGAAATAAAGAAGCCTCAATTCAGAGAAATGAAGGCAACTCTACCAAGTCATTGCTGCCTAAGGCTCCCACCCTGGACTCCCGACTTCCCTATAGACAGGCGTCAGATGAATGCTGACACTGTTGTGAAATTCTGCTAATTATACAAGTCAGTTTTGAAATATTCACTTGGATTACTTTACAGAGATGGATATTAATGGCTCACTAACTTTGAAAAAAAGATTTTCTTTGATCTTAGGAAGTTGGGTCCTATTCCTTGGTTAAGAAAAGTGGACTGGAGAGAAAGAAGTCTGAATATTCCCTATTCATGCAACTAATTATGGTAAAGTGAGTTTTCTTTGATTTTTGGTACTTAGATTTAAAGATACAGAGCCAGTAGTTAAAATCACCTTTTCAGGAGTCATTCTGAAAACCACATGAAGCTGCAAATGTCTGAATCTGATCAACACAAAATGGTTCCATTCTCAAAAGTTAGATTAAGAAATGCAGAATCATTGTAACAAATAACATTTAAGTAGTTCTTAGGCACTGTACACAGAGAGCATTGAATAAAAACTGGAACTACTGACCTGTGAAAGAATCAGGAATATTTAGCAGTAAATTAGTGAATGGAAGCCCCCAGTTATTAAGAGCTTTAAAACACGAGTAGGAATATTGTTCTCCAATTTCAATCTGCAAAAATATCATCCCCTTGTGGTGCCTGCTAACAGTGAAGTGTCCTGGGTCTATAGTTTGGATATTCTGACTCAGCAGATATATGATGGGACTCATATAAATTACCATCTGATAACTTTGAAGCATCCTTTGTAAGGTAAGCAATGATTTGGTAACTGCCTGAAGTTCTGAAGATTTTCAAGCAAGTATTCATGAGGACTGCCAATGACAGAATTGCTGGTCAGCAGAAAGTACAGTCACTGATACAGAAGGCCTTATAGAAAAGTTATGAGAGAGAGAGAGAATGAGAGAGAGGCTGAAGAGTTTTGCTGAAGTATGATTGTTAGATGATGCACAACTCAATCTAATTCAATTAATAAAACTTACACTGGAAAAGACAAGGAAAGATCTTCCAAAAGTTGGGGGGAAAAATGAAAAACAAAAACAGAGCAATTGGAAAAATATGTCCTAGGACTTTGGTAAAGTTGGAAAATTAACACATCAGATAAAAGCTGGCTTGACAGATAAGAAAGCTGGAGGCCTCCTACAAAGCTTTAAAGAGTAGAATGTAAATGCACTTGGCTCACCTCTGTGTGCTAACATTTGATGATTCCTCCCAGTGATACCTACAACAATCAAGGCTTAGCTACAACAAGACTGTGCACAAAGCCCACAAAGCAGCGCACCAAGAGTATCCACCTCAGGTAATTGGGGAGGCTGAGCCACTCGGCCCTATAGGACACCTAGCACAGAAAGCCACTCTATCAACACAGGGAAGTGGCCAAAATGCAGAGACAAAGAAACAGGTCACAAATGACAGAAATGGAGGAAAGCAAACAACTGAATATAGAATTCAAAACCATGGTTAGAAGGTTTTTCAAGAATTTTCTAGAGACCGCTGATAAATTTAGTGAGACCCTCAAGGATATGAAAAAGGACCTGCTAGAAATTAAGCATACACTGACTGAAATGAAGAATAATATACAGAGATCCAACAGCAGACTAGAGGATTGCAAGAATCAAAGATTTGAAATAGAGAGTCAAAGATTTGAAATACGAAGAAGCAAAAAACACCCAACCGGAGCAAAAAGAAAAAAGAAGCCAAAAATATGAAGATAGTGTAAGGAGCTTCTGGGACAACTTCAAGTGTACCAACAACAGAATTATAGGGATGCCAAAAGAAGAGAGAGAGCAAGATATTAAAAACCTATTTGAAGAAATAATGACAGAAAACTTCCCCTACCTTGTGAAAGAAATAGGCTTACAAGTCCAGGAAGCGCAGAGAACCCCAAACAAAAGGAATCCAAGGAGGATCTCACCAAGACACATCATAATTAAAATGCCAAGGGCAAAAGACAAAGAGAGAATTTTAAAAACAGCAACAGAAAAGCAGTCAGTTACCTACAAGAGAGCACCCATACGACTATCAGCTGATTTCTCAACAGAAACTTTGCAGGCCAGAAGGAAGTGGCAAGAAATATTCAAAGTGATGAATAGCAAGAACCTACAACCAAGATTACTTTACCCAGCAAAGCTATCATTCAGAATTGAAGGTCAGATAAAGAGCTTTACAGACAAGAAAAAGCTAAAGGAGTTCATCACCACCCAACCAGTATTACATGAAATGCTGAAAGGTAGTCTTTGAGAAGAGGAAGAATAAGACAAGGTAAAGATAAAAATTATGAACAACAAATACATATCTATCAACAAGTGAACCTAAAAATCAAGTGAATAAAAAAATCTGATGAACAGAATAAACTGGTGAATAGAATAGACCTAGGGGTATAGAAAGGGAGTGGACTGACAATTCTCAGGGGGAAAGGGGTGTTGAGGGTGCAGGAAGAGACTGGACAAAAAATGTACACCTATGGGTGAGGACGGGGGGGGGTGTGGTCTTAAGGGCAGAGGGTGAGGTGGGAACTGGGGGGAGAGGAGCTATGGAGAGATAAAAGAAGAACAACTGTAATAATATGAACAATATTTAAAAAAACAAATAAAGAATACCTAGGAAATATTTTAAATAAGGAGGTAAAAGATCTGTGCTCAGAAAATTATAAGACATTGAAGAAAGTTAAAAAATATACAAATAAATAGAAGTGTATACCATGTTCATGGATAGGAACAATTAACATTATTAAAATGTCCATACTACCCAAAGTAGTCTATAGATTCAATGCAATTCCTATCAAAATACCAATGGTGTTTTTCACAATACTAAAATAAATAATTCAAAAATGTGTATGGAACCACAAAAAAATATCTTCGAATACCACAGCAATCTTGAGAAAGAACATAGTTGAAAGTATCACATTAGCTATTATCAAACTATACTACAAGGCTATAGTAATCAAAGCAGCATGGCACAGCATGACCCATGGATCAAGGGAATAGAATAGAGATCCCAGAAATAAACCCACACCTATATGGTCAATTAATCTATGACAAAAGAAACAAGAATGCAAAATGGGGTAATGAGTCCTGGCCAGCATGGCTCAGTGGTTGATTGTCTACCTATGAACCAGGAGTTCACAGTTTTATTCCTGGTCAGGTCACATGCCCGGTTGTGGGCTCAATCCCCAGTGTGGGGCATGCAGGAGACAGCCAATCAATGACTACCATCACTCTTGATGTTTCTACCATCACTCTTCCTTCCTCTCTAAAATCAACAAAAATATATTAAAATATTAAAACATCATAAGAAACCTATTAATTTTGATGACTAGAATTAAAAGCAAGGGATCCTACAAATTATTCTTAGTGTGTTCTACTCTATGTTTCTATATGAAAGTAGAAGAAAATCCTGCTCTCTCAGAGAATAGAAGCCTCTATAGTATTGTCATCTACATCTAAACGACCTGTAGCTAGTAAGCATCCCTAGATAAAAGTAATTACATAGTTTGGGATTACAGTGAGAATGTTTATGCATTTTCTTCCATCTATTTCTCTCTCTTCCACCCTTATGTATATTTAGGCAGTAAATAGATGGGTAGTGAAATTGATCTTAAAATATACTTCATTTTCAAATTCAAATGATATTTCAGAAATAAACAACTATCTGAGAAAATATAGACACATAAAAAAACTTAGAAAATGAAAATATCATGGAATCAAATAAATAAAAAAACAAAGAAACTACAAATGACAAATTATCAAAACCTAAATGCCCACATAGGCCATTTTTGTATCAAGTGATCTATAAAGTACAATGAAAAATATATGGGTGCTTATTTCAAACTTTGTACAGCCAGCCAGTATGGCTCAGTGGTTGAGTGTCAACCTGGGAACCAGGTAACAGTTTGATTCCAGGTTGCAGGCTCAATCCCCGGTAAGGAGCATGTAGGAGGCAGCTAATCAATGATTCAAAACATTGACGTTTCTTTCTCTGAAGTCAATAAAAAATATATTTTAAAAGATTTTTGTACAGAAGCAAAGGAAAATTTCCAAACATGTGTAACAAAAGCAACCAGAATAAAGTAGCTCAGGTATTAAAACAGATTGGCCCAGGACTAGAAACCATCTCACATGTCATAAATTTTGGGCTGTGTAAGGAAGTGATTCGCCAAGCAGAATTTAGTCCCTGAAATAGGCAGCTCTATAGAACTATGGGGGTATGGTGATGCAAGAAGGACCAATGGTATAAAATAAAAGGAAGGTTGTATGTGTGCTTTTATATGTGAATTTAAACTTTTTATTTAATAAGCTGTGAGATCCTATAGGTCTCTTATTTTTCCTGCTGACAGCTGGCCAATGTGCTCTGTTTTTAAGTTTAATTTATTTTTCAATTAAAGTTCACATTTAGTATTATTTTATATTAGTTTCAGGTGTAAACTGAAATAGCAGTTAGACTGTTATTTAATTTACAAAATGATCCTCCCAATAATTCATATACGCATCTGGAACCATACACAGTTATTGCAATATTATTGACTGTATTCCCTATGCTGAACTTTACATCTCTGTGACTATTTTGTAACTACCCATTTGTACTTCTTAGTCCCTTCACATTTATTACCCAATCCCCCAATCACCCTCCCCCATGACAAACATCAGTATGTTCTGTGTCTGAGTCTGTTTTGTTTATTTTGTTCTTAGAGTGTATATATATATATATATATGAAATCAGTGATTTGTTTTTCTCTGACTTTTTTCAGCTAGCATAATACCCTCAAGGTCCATCCATGTTGTCACAAATGGTAAGATTTCTTTTTTTATGGCCAAGTAATAATCCATTGTATGTCTGTCTGTCTGTCTGTCTGTCTGTGTGTGTGTGTATACACACACACACACACCACTACCTTTTTATCTACTCCTCTATTATGGGTACTTGAGTTGCTTCCATATTTTGGCTATCCTATATAATAAAAGGCTAATATGCAAATTGTATCCTCAGGAGTTTGACCGACTGGGAGTTCAACCGCTTACTAGGATATGCGCTGATCACAAGGGAGCAGGCAGAATGAGGGAAGGCCTCGGCTGCTGCCTTCAGGATCCACTGAGTATACACCAATGTTAGGCTTTCATACCACTGCTCCAATGATCACTGCAATGATGCTAATAAAGGTCATTCCCACAGAACATGGGGCTCCTTTAATGGAGAAATTAGGCTCAAACACTCTCCAACATCCCAAATTTCTTGGAACTGTACTGCAGTCTTAGACTCTTCCTAACTGATTTTTCTTCCTGTTCTGCATCCTTCCCAGGTCTTACTTGCATTGTGATCTCAAGGCCCTCCTCTCCTTTTGCACTCCCTCTTCTATATATTGTACAGGTATTTAAGTAAATATCTTGCACATTTTTTCCTGTCTTAGCAGGTGTTTCTTCCAAAATACAACCTAGCACAATTAGCTTATTATATTACTATACATATTTATCACATTTTGGTTTGATGTGGTCTCATTAAAAAAAATTATTTTTTCTAAACCAAAAAGTCCAACTTCTTTCTTACACAAAAGAACATTAGGAAATCTTGGTTCTAGTGTCAGTTTTTCCATTAACTTTTTTTGATCTTGAGAGAACCACTTATCTGCTATGGGCTTCAGTTTTCTTAAGTAAAACAAGGAAATCACATGATTTCTAAAGTCTTTGAAGCTCTAAAACTTGTTTTTTCTATACTCTCTTATGTACTATTTCGTAAGATTATGTAAAAAGAGGCAACTGATGCTCTTACATCCCAGCTCGCCATTACGAAGGGAGATATGTCAGATATACATAAGTAAATGGACTGTTTGGGGTTTTTTGTGTGTGTGATCTCTAAATATGAGTAACCCAGACCAGCCACTGTGGCTCCATGGTTGAGCACCATCCCATGTACCAAGAGGTTGCCAGTTAGTTTCCTGGTCAGGGCACATGCCTGGATTGTGGGCTTGATCCCTGGGTAAGAGGCATACAGGAAGCAGCCAATCAGTGTTCTCTCTTATCAGTGCTTCTATCTCTCCCTTCCTCTTTCTATAAAGAAAAATAAAATGAAATAAAAAATAAAAACATATTAAATGTAGGTAGAGCACAGGAGGTTTATCTCAGTGCAGTGGCTGATGCAATGCTATGAGCACACTCCAGCAGTTCAGATCTTTCTGGCAAACCAGGAAGATGGCAACGCCCGCCTGAGCCCCTCCTAGAGCCACGTACACAGTACCCCGACCTTTATGCTCATTGGCTCCCTAAGAAGACTTGGTATTCCATGATTGGCCACCTCCACTATATATACTTCTGTACTTCTTCAATAAAATTAGACCTGCGTCACAGAACCTGGTCTCCGGAGTTGTGCATGCAAGAGTCCTAGTGCTAGGGCCTAGGGGCTAGCGCCGTCCTCACCCCTGGGAGATGCCCTGCTTCAATTGAATAAATAAATAATGAGTCAGCAGACATGTTGTTGGATCTATGTTGTTTTTGCTTTTTTTTTTTTTTTTTACCTTATTGAGAAGCATTGAGGATTGTGGAAAATAAATATACTACTTCTCTTAAGGATAAATATGTAAACATTTGCTATCATTATGGTTATTCATTGGTATTTGGTTGGAAAATTACAAGGAGGGTTGTCTTGAAGTGCATGAGAAATAAAATAAAAAAGTCCTTGTCATGTTTTAGAGAAAAGATTATACAGTAACACAGACAAACTGAATAGACGGTCATTTTCAAGAAGGATATTCTCTGCTAGGAAGGTTAATGACTCTCAGCTTCTTTCTGCATGAACATAAGCATAATAGGAAAATCTATCTCGTGGGCAATGTCATAATCATTTCGTTCATTTGATTTAAAAATTTTTGTTTTCACTTTTCAAATAAGCCTCTTAACTTCTATTTTATTAAATAGCATCATTATTATAAAAATAAAATAGACTAAGAAGATATTAGAAAGAAAATATATAAAGAGAAAAATAGAGGTCACCACATCCTACTATTTGGTAAATGCTAAATTGTTTGGTGTATTTTGTCCCATTTTTATTTTACGTACATATTTTTCTAAAATTGACACTACTCAGTATATATAGTTTTGAATATTTTTGCACTTTAAATCTCATCATGTACATTTTTTTAACCATAATCATCAAAATGTGTAACAGTTGATAACATAATTTATGCATATATGTGCCAATTCCCCTATTATGGTGTAACTAAGCTTTTTCCCATTTGGGCTTTTGCCCACAATACTATGTTTTGGGTAGGGATATGTTTTCCTCCAAGTAGCAGGCACACTCAGATCCCATTCTACTGAAACCAAACCAATGACCCTCCCAGCTTGGATTACTATTGGGAACCAGACAAGAGAGCAAGAAACCTATGAACTGGGCAATAGTCAATAACGTTTATAGCAGAAGCTCTTTTTTTTTCTTTCTTGAGAAGCTGTACAAAAGAGGTCCAAACCTCCTTGTGAAGGTAGAAACCAAACCATACAGAGAAAGCAACAAGTGAACCCAGGAGCAGCAGTCATAAGTCAGCATGAGAATAAAGATTCAGGCAAGAGAGTCAGAAGCATCAATAAGCAAAGACAGAGAACCTTAGTGAAAGTATTAGATGGTGAAAAGAAAGAGCAAAGGGCACATGATACTGAGAATGCGACAAGATGATGCTCTTGAAGGAACTTTGACATATCCTGAATAACTCCCTCCCCCACCCTTGATTCTCAATTACTTGCCACTTTTCACTTACACCTATCTGGGCAAGTCCTCTTGTTTTTCTTACCCTTGTAGTAACATCTGAGGGTACACTTACAACGCTTACAGCCTATTTATATACACCAAGGGTATTTACCATGAGTAAATACCCTTTGCCAAATCTGTGGTTATATTCTTACGATGGTTCTGGGAATAGAATATATTGGTCAAAGTATAAGAACTGGCTTAAGGCTCTCACAATGCCAAATTGTTCTCTAAAAATAATTTACAAATGCGTACTGCCACCAACAATGTATGAAGAGATGATTTCAGCCTCCCTCTATCATCGTTATAACTTTAAAAACATTTGTCGATTTAAGAGTCTATAATAGTGTCTCATAATATTACTGTAAATGCCTTTGATCATCAGAGAGGCTAAACCTTTTTAATGTGTATTGGCTATTTGCATTTCTTTAGCTATGAAACATTATTTGCTCCAGACTCAATTATTACTTATTCTTAACTACTGAAAAGATTCTTTTCCTGTGACAGAATCAACCAGATCATATTTGAAACTTAAAGTGTTTGTTCTTGAGGATTGTCATATATATGACAGATTTATTTTCCCCCTTTCCTTTTATCTGAGTAGGTTTGGGGATAGAGAAAAGCATGAATAAATCTGTTATCATGGATTTGATCCCCAAGTGAACTAATTAGTGTCTTTATGTTCTATGGCCACTTAACGCACTTATTTTCAGGTCAGTTCATTATAACAGTACCAGGGGAGGGAGTGAGGATGGTTTAATGCAAATCCTCCTTCACAGATAAAAGAGAAGAAGCAAAGCATTCCTAGTTGGTGTAAAGGTGTAAAGGTCCTGAGCTCTGCTTGGTCTCCCCTGCCCTTCCTTCCATATTTTCCTCTATGGTGCCTCTGTATAATGTTGTTTTCACAAAGCACAATAGGAAAACCAATATGGAGTTGCAATATTTATGAGGGATAAAGATATTTTATGTAGAGAGATATTTGAGGCCCAGGCATATAGATTAAGGTACTTAATACTGCCTAATTTCCACTATGTTGCTGTTTTTGATCAGATAGAATAGTACATAAGAAATTTTTGTGGGTTTTTGTAAATTAAAAGGGAGTACAACATAGACAAAGAATGTTTAAATCAGAAAAAATAAGAATAATATTCATAATGAATTTCTCATTCTGGTGCGGTCTGGATAAGAAGGGAGAAGGCAATGGTAATCAACAACCATAATCTAAAAAGCCTAATGTAAAATATGAAATACAGTCACTTTCAGATTTGGCTACGTTCACTAATTCTGTGCTCTCTTGCATCTTAGGAAAGAAGGTCAAGAATTCGCAACCAATTCTCTCTGAATGTCCACTGTATTGAGCAAGTAATTTATTTAGACTGATAGAATAGCTATCTACTTGTGTCAAATAAGCAAAGTGACTCCCAACCTTAAGAGATTATGGATTTTGAATAGGATATGATAAAAGACTCTTTTTTAGTTAGCAGCCAGCCCTAGGCAAAGTGATCAAGTATTGTTTATTCAACAACTCCCTATTCCCTTTTTATAAAATCTCTCCTCTTTTCAAGCCCCTTCCCATTTCCATTACTCTTGAGTTTTGGAGCCCTTATGATAGTGTACATAGATGCTCATATTGAAGACTAAGGCCTCAAAATACAGACCTTTCATAACTTTTCACACATGCCTAAAACATATTTATTTTCTGCAACTTCTCTTGGGAATATAGAAAATAATATTTATCTAGCTAAACTCAAAAATCTGAAGCCATTTCCTAATAATGGCCTTCATAAAAATTATTGTCATCTCAGATTTGTTTCTTTTATTCATTCATTCGACAAATATGTATTGATGCCTTTCAAGTTATAGATGCTATTTATATGATGATTAGGGGCCCGGTGCACAAAAATTTGTGCACTCGGGGGGGAGGGGCGTCCCTCAGCCCGGACTGTGCCCTCTTGCAGTCTGGGACACCTGGGGGTGGGGGATGTCCACCTGCTGGCATGCCTGGCCAGCCTGGGTGAGGGGCTGAGGGCCATTTTCAGGGTTTGTGCACTAGGGGGGTGGGAGGGCTGGTGAGTGCAGGCGTGGACGTTTCCCACTGGAGGGCCCACTATCACACACACCTGGTGGGCCCCCACCACTGAGGGGACACACCTGGCACAGAGGTGGGTGGCGAGCCAGGGGCAGACACTGGTGCAGGATCCCTCGGAGGGGCCCTACTGCTGAGCGAACACACCCAGGGTGGAGCCTGGCAGTGGACTGGCTTCGGATGCTCTGCACTGTGCAGCAGATGCTCCTGCACACCCTGCGGAGGCCCCCGGGGGGCGGACGAAAGCAGTGGACCCTGGGCGGGTGCTCCCACATGCCCCTGAGGAGGCCCCCAGGGCAGAGCCAGGCAGCAGACGCAGGACAGCTGCTCCTGCACGCCCCGCCGAGGCCCCTGTACTCCTGCATGCCCCACAGAGGCCCCCGGGGGGTGGAGCCAGGCAGTGGACCCAGGACGGGCGCTCCTGGACACCCCGAGGAGGCCCCGGGCCAGACCCCCCCCACTGAGCTGACACACCTGGCACAGCTGTGCTGGCTGTAGAGGTGGCTCCCAGTGCAGAGCCGCCCTGGCGACCTCCATCTTGGCTGGGTTAATTTACATACAGCCGCTCTGATTGGCTGGTGGGCGTAGCTTAGGCATCCTGAAGAAACAGTCAATTTCAATAT
This sequence comes from Murina feae, assembly GCA_004026665.1. Lineage (NCBI taxonomy): Eukaryota > Metazoa > Chordata > Mammalia > Chiroptera > Vespertilionidae > Murina > Murina feae. Next base: position 16,620 of record PVJC01006822.1, on the reverse strand, counting down.
TATGCTTTTATTAGTTTAGATAATTGAAACACTGTTGTTTTAAGCTGAGGCCTAGGCAGGTAACGGAACCTCCTGTTTGTTTCAGCTCCGTGGCTTCTATAATTGAAACATTGTTACTGTGACCAGAGGCTCAGCCAGCCTAGGCAGGCAGTTGCAACAGAAGCCTCTGGTTTGCTCTAGTTCTGTGTCTGCTGGCCTCCATCTTGGCTGGGTTAATTTGCATACAGCCGCTCTGATTGGCTTGGAGGCATGGCTTGGCTGGTGGGCGTGGCTTAGGTGTCTCAAGTGATGGTCAATTTGCATATTACTCTTTTATTATATTAGATTACCAAGACAAGTATATGCCCTTCAAATACATATAGCAGGAGATGCAGACAAGTAGACTGGTGTTTTTAATATGTAATGAGAAATTTAATTTGGGGAAAGTTTAGGTGTTATTGAAACATATTTTAAAAACAAAATAACACAGAATTTGTGTAACAGCAAAATCATTCCAGAATAACTAATATCTAACAGAGAAAATATAGTATGATAGTTTGGAGTTCAAAAGTGAAGCCAGACCCTGTGAATTCAAATCCAAGCCTGCAACCTATTAGTCGTGTGACCTACAATAAGTGACTGTATCTTTGAGGCTTATTTCCTCTGTGAAAAATGAAGATAAGAATAGCAGCACTAAATTCATATTATTATTGTGTGAAGATTAAATAATACACACAGCTGCTTGGAATACCTGCTCAATAAATGTTAGCTATTATTATTATATTAAGACCATAAAAATGAGTAGGAGTTAGGTGGATCAAAGAAAATGAGGTGAGAGAGACAAAGAGAATATGCCTCAACCTCAGAAACAGGGAACAGAATTTGCTGACAAATTAAAGTAGGTCAGGGTAATGACTTCTGCTTCTAGCCATGATGGAGTAATGAAAACATATCACCTTAAATAATTAAATACTAAAAAAAATATATGAAACAGCACTTTTTAGTCATTAGACTAAAAATAGGCAGCACTGGACAGAGATCTTAAGAGAAGAGAAACACATGAGGTGACCCAACTCACTGCCCAGAGAGACTTTCCAGGTTACACCACATGGTGGGACAAGCCAATCTGATGATGGCAGTCTCCATAGGTTGTGGAGGCACAGTATGTGGTTCTGGGAGGCCACCGCGGCTAGAATTTGCTGAGCAGAGGACTGTAGAGCAGAAAGCTGCATGGACAAACAGAACACTGGAGACCTTCATTGGGTCCCCTGAGTACTTACCTACACATATATGTATGAGGACATTACTGAGACTGAAGAAACAATCACAAGACAGAGACGTGAAACTGTCATTGAAGTTCATACAGAGGAGTGAATAGTGTATGTAGCTACCAGCAAGAGCTGTAAGACTTCCTCACACACAGAGCATCACGCAGTCTTCAGAAAGGTATTGCCTCAGTAATGGGGCTAAAGAAGCTCTAAATGACAAGCTGTCTTATTCTTCCTAGGTAAGCTTACAAACAAGCTGAAAGGGGATGAAATTTAGCTGCATTCCTAAACAAAGTCCTAAATATTTAAAAACTAAAAGAAAAATCCAGCACCAAAAAAATGTTAAATGTGCCATGTTTTACAACCAATCAGAAGTTAAGAAGCATACAAATAAGCAGTAAAAATGTGACCCATAAATAGGAGGCACCCAGTTAATAGAAACATACATAAAATAACACATTATAAAGAGCTATAATAAATGTATGCCATATGTTCTACGAGCTAAAGGGCAATACAAGTATGACAAGGCAAGAATTAAATATATTTTAAAAAATGAATTCCTGGAGATAAAAGAAACAATACTAAAATAAAAAATATAATGGATGAGAATAACAGCAGATTAAACTAACTACAGAAAAAAAGAAAATAGCAAACTTGAAGACCTAGCACCACAAAGTAAAACACAGAGAGAAAATAGACAAAAGTGGTTCAGCATAACAATAAAAAAAAGAAAGAAATTATTGATACATGTTAAAACAAAGTAGTAGTTCAGCGTGAATAACAGAAGCAGCAAGGGGAAATAGCATAGCAGAGAGCTGGGGGCGGAGTGGAAGCAGTTCAGACAGGAATGAAGAAGCCCCGTGAATGAGCTTGCAGTTGATGCGTTTAGTTAAAGGAAATATTTCCATGAGGAATTTCAGTCAGTGTAAAGGGTCAAGAGGAAAGGTATGTTTGGACACCAGGGCTCCTTTGTGGCCCTTAAAAAATCACCATTTCAAAATTCCTAAATGCCCATCATAAGCTGCAAAAAGTAAATGGTTACATATTCACATATGGGAATAAAGCACCAAAATGAAAAATGTACAACTACATGCTGTAAAATAGATGAATACACCAACATAATGCTCAGAAAAAAACAAAGCCAGGTACAAAAAAAAGCACAAACTGTATAATTTCATATTGAACGAAACCAGGCAGAATTAGTCTATGAGGCTAAATTTGAGAACAGGGTTCCTTTCGTGGTAGGAACATGAAGAGGATCAATGGAGACTTCTGGTGCCCAGATAATGTGTTGCTTGGTCTAAATTATGGTTATATAGAGAGAGTTCAGTTTATGAAAATTCTCTGACCTACAGTTTTATTATCTGACTCCTCTGTATGTTTATTATTTTCCAGAACCTGTTTTTAAAGTAGATCATCAAGGAGGCTGACTATAAGTTGGGCCTAATTAGGAGCAGCTAAGAGTGGAAGAGGAACAAACAGATAATTCAAAGACCAGAAAGTGCTTAGATTAATATAGCAGTATTCATAGTCATGGAGTGGTATTTTGTTTTGTTTTTTCCCAGTCAGAACCTATAGGTTCCAAAAAATAAGCTGCAGATATTGCACTAGGGCCACCTCCGTCATTTCGCAATGCCACAGGTGGACAGTTCCTTGAGGCACATTCTCCAGGGCTCTGGTGGGCTCTGTTTCCACTCACTCTGTTGATGAAATTCTCAGAGCCCAGGACACAAAGAAGCTTCAAGTGAATGATAAGTTCAGTAAATGCTTCATCTCTTATTCCTTCTTTTCCCATTTTGCTTACAGTCGGGCATATCCTAAAGGTATGTGAACTTTCTTTTACAGAGCATTTTCTGTGTGTCATGGAGCACAGTCCCTGGATATGAGAAGAGAATAATTTATTTATTAGCATTTGAAGGAAACTTTGACAGTTATTTGAAACTTGATTGTAAATGCTGTGGAATTATGACTATTTCCCTTCTCTTTCTAGCAATAAGTTTCATTCCAGCAATTTTTTTTAGTTAAAGAGCAACACATAACAATTTGAAATGTCTTCTCTAATAAAAGTATACTTTTTTTAAACATTCTCTCTCTTCAGTATATTATCCTCCTAGGATTCATTGATAATTTTTATAATCATCCACTATAAAAAATAACCAAATACATAAACATGTACATAAATATTAGACATGGGTAAAAAGATAATGATTAGTTAATAAATTATATAGACATACAGAGGATGCTAGAGATAGATGATGATAGATAGGTAGATAGATAAATGACAAATAGGTAGATACTCTCTATTTACCAAATATATGGGCACAGTCAGCAACTCTGGGTATACCCATCAAAGAACGGTTAATTTATATTTCTTTAGAAAAAAATTTCCAAAGTATTTTTTAATCAATATTGTAACCAAATGCTTGTTTTCTTTAAACTGTTTAGGCTTTACCCAAACTTGCACAAATATCTCTAAATAAAAATTTGATTATGCTCACATGTGCTGACGTCAAATTCCACAAATGGAACAAAGTTGTCAGAACTGTATCCCTGCCTATATCCTTCTATAGTTTGGAGCTTAAAACATTCAAAATAACTTTTTGGTTTCATATCCTATCTAATAAAAGAGTAATATGCAAATTAGGTGTCATTCCATGACAAAGATGGCCACCCCCATAGCCACAAGATGGCAGCACCCAGTCTGGCTCAGCCCCACCACTGAAGTGATCAGGCCTGTTAGCCAAGCAGGTGGTGGGGGAGGCGGGGGGGCCCAACGGGTGGAACGGAGATCAGAAGGGGCTGGGGGTCCCCTGCCCAGGCCAAAGGCGTTTGCCAGAGGCCTCAGGCATGGGCAAGGGTGGAGCCAGTGATTGGAGGTCTATGAGGGTGCCCTACCCAGGCATAAGGCCTGGGCCAGAGGCCTTAGGCCTGGGCAGGGGCAAGGCTGGAGATCGCAGGGGCTTAGGCTCCACAGAGCCAGTGATTGGAGGGGCAGGGGCGGAGCCTGTGATCACAGGGGTCTGGGCACTGGTGGAGCCAGCAAAGGAGGAGTCTGGGGGTCCCCTGCCCAGGCCTGCAGCCTTGGCCAGAGGCTGCCAGTGGGGCAAGGGCAGAGCCAGCAATGGCAGAGGGCAGGAACAGAGCCAGTGATCGCAGAGGCCTGGGCTCTGTGAAGCCGGCGATTGGAGGGACTTGGAGGTCCCCTGCCCAGGCCTGCAGCCTTGGCCAGAGCTTAAAGGCCTGGGCAGGAGTGGAGCTGGGATTGGAGGGGCAGGGATGGAGCCAGTGATGGGAGTGAACTACAGAGTAAACACCTCTTCTTACCACTCATTGGCTAACCTCTCTGTATGCCACTGGTAATATTCTTAGTAACTTAGGTAATAAGAATCCCTAAAGGCAATCTAGGGTTTTTCCACCACATTCCTGGAGAGAAAAAATGAAGGTCTGTTGCTGGAGGGCTAAGAAATGTCATATCCTGCTCTAGCCAGTTTGGCTCAGTGCATAATGCCTCAGTCTGCTGACTGCAGTGTCTGGGTTCAATTCTGACCAAGGGCATGTACCTAGGTTGCAGACTCCTCCCTGGCCAGGGCCCAGGTCAGGGCATATGCAGGAGGCAACCAATCAAAGTGTTCTTCTCACTTTGATGTTTCTCTGTTTTTCCCTTCTCTTTCACATTCTCTAAAAATCAATGGAAACATATCTTCAGGTGAGGATAAAAAAGAAAGAAAGAGCCCCAGCCAGCTTGGTGCAGTGGATAGAGTGTCAGCCTGTGGACTAAAGGGTCCCAGGTTCGATTCCGGCCAAGGGCATGTGCCTGGGTTGCAAGCTCGATCCCCAGTAGGGGGTATGCAGAAGGCAGCCAATCAATGATTCTCTCTCATCATCGATGTTTCTATCTCTCCTTCTCCCTTCCTCTCTGAAATAAAGAAATATATTTAAAAGAGAGAGAGAGAGAGAGAGAGAGAGAGAGAGAGAGAGAGAGAGAGAGAAAGAAAGAAAGAAAGAAAGAAAGAAAGAAAGAAAGAAAGAAAGAAAGAAAGAAAGAAAGAAAGAAAGATCATATCCTATGAAAGACACATCTTGAAAATGCCTAAAGAAAGTTGTCATTTTTTCATGGTGAAGGAACTGGAATCCGTGTTGATGAAAACACCTTGGTGGCTACGGTGACTGGCAGTGGCTGCAGCAGCGGGGTGATGGAGCTGGTGGGTTCCCCTGAGTAGCCTGGTCGCCTCCCACAAAGAGAGGCCAGACTGTGGCTTAGGCCCATTCCCCAAGGGGATCAGGGAGCAGGCCTAAGCTGTCAGTAGGACACCCCCTGAGGGCTCCCAATATGTGAGAGGGGGCAGGCTGGGCTGAGGAGCTCCACCAGTGCACTGGACCCCTAGTATACACACACATACACACATACATATACTAATGGTCCAGTTCATGCACTGGAGGGGGGTGTCCCTCAACCCGATCTGCCCCCTCTCACAGTCCAGGAGCCCTCAGGGACAGGAGGCGACCCTGCAATCCAGGGAAGGCAATGCCCTATCACACCTCTGCTACTGTCATTGTCAGCAGTGCAAGCCTTGGCCGGCTTGGTTACCTGAGCCTTGGACGGCCCTGGACGGCTGGGCAGCTGACAGCCAAGGCTTGCTTGTGGCTTGGACTGACCCTGGGCAGCCGGGCAGCCACCATTCCAGACTTGCCTGCGCCTCAGACCAGCCCTGAGCAGTTGGGGAGCTAAGGAGACTGGGGGACTCTGGAGGCAGGCACGTGGCAAGGCTGAGAGGACTGGGCACCACCATCTTGTAGCTATGAGTGCCACGATATTTGAGGGCATGGGGTCAATTAGCATATTCCCTCCTTATTGGCTGTGGGTGCCGCCATCTTTGCACAGTAAGGGTTAATTAGCATATTCCCTCTTTTTTGTGCACCAGCCCTCTAGTTAGAAATAAGGAAGCAGGTTGCTTACCATGACAGAAGTGATTTTTTTTTTTCCTGAAGATATGGGTAAGCAACACGATTTAACAGCCTTTGAACGTGGATATCATATATATATATATATATTCTACTCTAATATGGAAATTAACTATCACTCCAAGACACCTGAGCCACCAGCCAAGCCATGCCTCCCAGCCAATCAGAGTGGCTGTATGCAAATTAACCCAGCCAAGATGGAGGCTGGCAGCCACAGAGCTAAACAGGAGGCTTACATTGCACCAGGAGTAAACTGCCTGCCTAGGCCGGCCAGGCCTCTGCTCAAGGTAACAATGTTTCAATTATAGAAGCCACAGAGCTGAAGCAAACAGGAGGCTTTGTTCCCTGCCTAGGCCTTTGCTCAAAGTAACCAAGTTTCAATTATCCTATATAATAAAGAGGGAATATGCAAATTGACCATCACTCAGGTCAATTTGCACCCACAGCTGAGGCTAAGTTCCCATAATGAGCCTTAAGGAGCAATAAGAAGGGACCTGAGGCTGCACGCCCACCCACCTCCTGAATGGGGCTTGACAGGGGACCTCAGGCTGCTCCCCCTGCCCTGGCACCAGGCCAGAAGAACACAGGCTGCACCCTCTTCCCTGGTGCCAGGCTGGGAGACCTCAGGCTATGTCCCCTGCCCTAGCCCCAGGCCAGGGGACCTGAGGCTGTGCCCCCATCCAGCAGGACTTGATGGGGGCCCTCAAGGTGTGCCTTCCGCCCTGGTGCTGGGCCAGGGGACCTCAGGCCATGCCCACAACCCCAGCACCAGGCCTGGGGACCTCAGGCTGTGCCCCCTGCCCCTGTGCCAGGCTGGTGGATAACAGGTCACTCCCCCTGCCCAGCAGGGCTTGATGGGGGACTTCAGGCCATGCCCTCCTGCCCTGGCACCCAGGGGACCTGAGGCTGCACCCCCCCCACCTGGCAGGGCTTGACAGGGTGGGACCGGCCGGGTCTGGATCTAGCCCAATGAAGGGGGGCCATCCAGGTTTGGGTCTTGAGCGATTTTGTGGGGCATGTGGGGGGTTGAAGACTTGACTCTGGGTTCCATGGTGCACCCCAGACTCTGACAGGAGAAAGATTTTCATAAACATTTTACTAATTTTCTTTAATCTCTGACACTTCTATTATAGAGAAAGGGCAAATAGCAATATTCAACTATTTCCTCTAATTAATCCCCTTTTAATGTGCATGAATTTCGTGCACTGGGCCACTAGTAGAAGATAAATAAACCTCAGAAACCTGATTCCAGCCAGCCTCGCTGGAACTTTGGGTCAATGGGAGCTGTGGGCAGACTTAAAATAGCTGTCATCCCCTCACCCAGGCTGCCCAGACACTCCAGTATGCACCCAAGCCCTGAACGGGCTGTGGGCAACCTGAAAACGGTCCTCAGCCCCTCACCCAGGCTGGGCAGGCACCCCAGTAGGGACCTGAACCCTGAACGGGCTGTGGGCAGCCTGAAAACGGTCCTTAGCTCCTCACCCAGGCTGGAAAAGCATCCCAGTAGGGACCCAAAATCTGATCAGGCTGTAGGCAGCCTGTAAACAGCCCTCAGACCCTCACCCAGGCTGGACAGGCACCCCAGTAGGGATCTGAACCCTGAATGGGCTGTAGGCAGCCTGAAAACGGCCCTCAACCCCTCACCCAGGCTGGCCAAGCATGCCAGCAGATGGACATCCCCCGAGGGGTCCCAGACTGTGAGAGGGCACAGGCCGGGCTGAGGACGCCCCCCTCAGTGCACAAATTTTTGTGTACTGGGCCCCTAGTGTGTGTGTGTGTGTGTGTGTGTGTGTGTGTGTGTGTGTATCACTCACACACTGAGTGGCCAGATTATTATGACCACCCCATCAGTACTTCGTTTGGCCACCTTTTGCCCTCAATACTGCTGTGATTCTTCTTGGCATTGACTCCACAAGATGTTGAAAGGTGATGCGATGAATCTGACACCATGCCTGATGAATAGCACTGTCCAGTTCTGTGAGATTTGATGGTTGTGAAACCAGCTGCCTGATGGCTCTTTTAACTTTGTCCCACAAATGCTCACTTGGATTGAGATCTGTTGATTGTGGGAGGCCACCTAAGCAAGGTAAAGTCTCCCTCATGTTCTTGAAACCACCCCTGCACAATACAAGCACCGTAGCATGGCACACTGTCTTATTGGAAGAAGCCATCTCCATTAGGATACACCATCATCATGATAGGGTGAACCTGATCAGCAATGATACTTAGGTATGTTGTGCTATTCAGACGTTGTTCCACATGAATTAAAGGGCCCAAATCATGCCAGGAAAACATGCCCCAAACCATAACACCAGCTTGAAGGGTTGTACTCATGCATGTGGAGTGCATGCTTTCATGCTGTTTCCACCAAATTCTCACTCTGCCATCTGCATGATGCAACTGGAAACATGATTCATCGGACCACATGACTTTTTTCCAATGCTTAACTGCCCAATCCTTGTGTTCCTGTGTGAATTGGAGACGTTTTATCTTGGTAACTGCAGACAGCAAAGGTGTTCAAACAGGCCTTCAGCTTCCATATCCCATAGGATGCAGTGTATAGCTAATTTGCCTACAAAGTCAGGTGGTCATAATAATCTGGCCACTCAGTGTGTGTGTGTGTGTGTGTGTGTGTGTATCTCACGTTCAAAGGCTGTTAAATTGCATTGTTTAACCCACATCTACAGGAAAAAATCACTTCTACTGTCATGGTAAACAACCTCCTTCCCTATTTATAATGGTCTGGCCCTCTAGCAACTTCAGTGTGAAATTATAGCTAATTTGCCTACAAATGTCAGGTGGTCATAATAATCTGGCCACGCAGTGTATAACTTATGAAGTGATCACCCCAATGACTCTAGTACCCATCTGAAACCATATTATTGACTATATTCTCTATGCTGTACTTTATATCTCCATGAATATTCTGTAACTACCAATTTCTACTTCTTTTTTTTCTTTCTTTATTGATTAAGGTATTACATATGTGTCCTCATCCTTCCATTGCCACCTACCCCCACTCATGCCCTCACCCCCCTGGTGTCTGTGTCCATTGGTTATGCTTATATGCATGCATACATGTCCTTTGGTTATCTCTCCACCTTACCCCTACCCTCCCCTACCTTCCCTCTTAGGTTTTTAATTTCAGAGAGGAAAGGAAAGGGAGAGAGATAAAAAACCATCAATGATGAGAGAGAATAATTGACTGGTTTCCTCCTTGCACACCCCCCTACTGGGGATCAAGCCCACAACCAGGGTATGTACCCTTAACGACTTGAACCTGGGACCCTTCAGACCACAGGCTGATGTTCTATCCACTGAGCCAAATTGGCTAGGGCAAGACTGGTCTTTTTTGACTGCTGTTACTGCCAACAATGCCCCAGCAACAGGTCTCCACTCCAGTAGTGGCAGCTTCTTCCAGCTCTTCTGGGATAAGCCTATTATGCCCTTCAACAGGGCATTGTCTCTGCTTTGGCATTACCTCACACCTTCACTGTAGCTTTTCACATAGCAAGCACACTTGTTACCCACACAAGAATTAGCAGAGACCTTGCAATTTTAAACTTGAACTCTATTATTGGCAACTCAATTCCATGATCTTAATTAAGTCGGACTGTCTGCTGTCAGAGCTGAAATACTCTGCACAGTTATCTTCCTTCAGAGTCTGAAAGTGGAAGAAGGCTAGAGCCCTTCATGTCTGTTTCATAATACATCTCTTTCCAGGTGGAATCAGTGACATTTTTTGAGCACCTAAGGTCTGCTTCTGCCCCTTCACGTTATCCACTGGGTGCAAGGACTGAACTTCTTTCAATTACTTCCTCTTTGCCTTTTTTCTTAAATTCTGCCTCATGTACCACAAGAGAAAATGTGTTGTCTAGAATCCAAGCTAACTCTTGATGTGTTAAAAGAGATTTTATACCAAATCCTATGGAGTGTCAGAAATGAAGACTAAGTCTTTCTCTTTCCAGTCCTGCTATAACATTCTGGATCTTATTTCTGAGACAGAGGGCTATCTTAACCTAACTATAAATGTACTATACGAAAAAATGCAAAAGAAGAAAAACAGTAACATTTTGTCAAAATATTACACACAGATCAACACTTACATCTCCTGGTCTGATGACCAGATAGTATAATTAGAGAAAGTTCCTATTTGAAAGGGGAGGTAAAAAACATTTCTTGAATCTCTATAGTCACCTTCCAAGAATAAACAGCATTTTCAAGCTATAGAAATATGACAATCATGTTATATTAAGTAAGCTTAAATTATGTTCCTGCTTCTACATTGTTTCATAGGTTCCCATCAGAATTGAAATGTGCCTACATTAGGTATAAAAATTGTCCTCCTCTTATTAATCTATAGGTTTAAAAACACCAAATGAATATTTCCTAAATTATTTCAAGAAATAAAATTTAGCCCTGACTGGTTTGGCTCAGTGGATAGAGCGTCGGCCTGTGGACTGAAGGGTCCCAGGTTCGATTCTGGTCAAGGGCATGTACCTTGGTTGTGGGCACATCCCCAGTAAAGGGTGTGCAGGAAGCAGATGATCGATGTTTCTCTCTCATCGATGTTTCTAACTCTCTATTCCTCTCCCTTCCTCTCTGTAAAAAATCAATAAAATATATTTTTTAAAAAAGAAATAAAATTTAAATAAATTAAAAGACTGTCTGCTCCTAGAGAGTAAGGAAAAGAATTATGGTATTGATTAATAACTAAATAATCAAGAAGCTTACTTGGCTCTTTAGTGAAAATAGTGGTGTTAATATCTATATATATAAAAGGCTAATAAGCAAAGTGCCCTCAGGTATTTGATCGAGAGACTGGGAGTTCTATCACTCGCAATGATGTGTGCTGACCACCAGGGGATGGTGCGGAATGAAGGAAGGCCCTGGCCAGCAGTCAGAAGGCCCCATTCAGCCCTGATTGCTAGCCAGGCCTAGGGGCCCTACTTGTGCACAAATTTCGTGCACTGGATTTCTAGTATATTTATAAAGAATCAGGTTTGTGAAGATAATTTTCTGTTTATAATTTTGACTGTATACTTTTATGGCTTCCTTCCTTATTCTGCCTGGTTCTTCTAGTTTTTATTCCTGTACTAAGTATCTTTCACATTCTTTCTCCTGGGAGTTTTTCTCTCAGTTTTATAAAATTGTGAAAATAAGAGGAAACTGTAACAAGTTTAGCAATGCTAAAGGATTATACTGAGTAATTCCAGCAAAGACCTCTAAAATTGTCTGATATGACACTCTATATAATGAAGTCCCAGAAGCAGACAGAATGGTTATATATAAACACAGCCATAACCTCTCCTCTTAGATGTAAGTTACATTTCTGGTGTTGAAGAACTCTGGGGCAAACTGAATGTGGAACACATGGGGTTAGCCTTGAAGACATTAATGAATTCTCGGTGGCACAGAACACCTTCAGCTTGTGTGCACTGAACTACAGGGCAAAGATGATAGCATTTGTCCATCAGTGGTTTTCTAAGGTGGCCCCTCAAAGTGCTACTGAGGTATCCACTGCCCCTGAGCCTTCAAGGCAGACAACTGACAGTTTCTGAAAGTTGCAGCCCTAACAAGCTCTGAGAAGAGACTTTAAACTAAAAGGCAGCCTTGGAGGGGATGTGTGAATGTTTTCTTGAGAAAACATGCAGGCCATCCATAAGGAAGATGTGAGAGTTGAAATGTGATGATGTACAGTTTCTAATAAGACTCATTCCTATAGTGCGTGGGTCTGCACTATATATATAGTACAAGTTCTGTAGTTCTACAGCACACAGTTAGTTCAATCGAAACCTGATACTGAACCGGTAGCAAGTATATAAGTTCTGCCTCTTTCCCTTCAGCCACCTCTTCCACATGCATGTTTCAAAATCGATGCCCTAAAATTCACCCATCGTCTAACAAGAAAAAGATCATAAAGCTCATCAGTTTGTTCAGACAGACCCTGCTTTGTGTCCCAAGTTTAGAAAGACGCTGCAATGAACCGTGCTTAAATAGACAGTCCCAGGCAGACCTGAGTTTACATTCTGTCTCGTCAATTTACTAGATCAGGATCTCAAGCTTCAGCTTTCTCATCTTGAAAATGGAGAATAGTTTATCTACTTTAAAACATCATTTTTGAGTATAAATATAAAAATACACAGTGCCTAGCTCATCACTGGCTCTCAGTAGGAGAGATCTTATCTTTTTAATTGATTTTCTCCTACATGGTTAAAGAATAAGCCTCTAAATGTATTCTGTAAATTTAAAAATAATTAAGTAATACTATCTCACTCTTGAACATGGGGGCACTCCATGTAAACACAAAAAAAATATATTGTTCAAAATACATAAAATAATGTAATTGGTTTTACTGCATATAAGACAGATTTCTGTTCTACATTTCAAGAGACTCCCGAAATTCAAATCAAAATTAGGGTCATATCCATTCAGTAATGCTCCATGGATATTGAGACTATGTGGTTTTACAGCCAAAGGGTTTTTGAACTGAATTCCCAGCCATACTCTACATGGTAAATCCCAGTGGAAAATACAACTACGAACTTTGCTCAGCTCAACTTAAGTTAAAATGAGATCTGCATGGGAGGCAGTGCAGCTTGGAACATGCACATAAATACAGGATGCATCTTCAATGCAAGAAAAGGGCTCAATGGGAGGCACGAAAGGTTGAAATACCAGAACTGATGTTGGGAGCAAAGCTTCCCAGTGAAAGTAGAGCTGATTTACTTTTGCATAAAGATACCAAGGGAAGAGTACATTCCAATTTTCCCTTGAATTGGAAAGCAGGTTGACTGCTTGTACACCACTGCTAGCTCTTCAATTCATTTATTACCAGTTAGATTTTGGATTACCTTTGGAAGAATCGCTGACGGATTATAACAACTGGATCAATCACTGTTTTATTAAACCTATAATAATTAAACATTTTCACTTTTTAGTGGGACTTTTTAGATCCTGATTATCTATGACAGATCATTATTTTTAGCGGAACATGGTCAAGATCCAGCAGTGAGCACCGAGATGCAATCAGGCACCAATGTATGCTGGAATTAATAATTATATTAAATTGGCTGTAATGAATAATTTATGGTATAAATTCTTATGCAATTTGCTATGGTAACACACAAGAAGATATCTGCTGTATTTCAACAAAACACGAGTTTCCAGGAGTAAAATAATAGATAAAATAATAGGATACCCAATTCAGGAGGAAAAGGCTTAAAAGAAAGGGCAAGTGCAATAAGGTAAAAATATGAAATGCCATTGTCATTGTCATAATTAATTAACATTCATTATTCAGCCAGAGGTGCAAAGACCTCAAATGAAGCACTTACAGTTTGTAGAGAATTAACTCCTTGCCCTTCAAAAGTTAACAGTGACAAAATAGGCAGGCAAGAGCTGTCCCTTATTGCAGAGCATGGCAGAATGTGTCTACTTTGACTTGTCGGTTATTTTCCAAGCAAGTAAAAACACATTCAAACTTTTATGTATTCTATTTTAACCGAAAAAAAATTAAAGAGTTGTTGTAAAGGAAGAGAGTGTTGCTAAACAGATTGCTGCCAAGCCTAGTACACCAAAGAAATTGCACATTGTACATTTAAGCGCTCAGTTATAATCACAATACCCACCAGGTATTGAGCATTTTCCTGCATATAGAACCTGATGAATATGCTTTTTAATTCTAAAATCAATCATATGAAAGTGGTGGATGGGGAAACATGGGGTCTCAGCAGTCAGGCATGTTCATGCAGCTAAAAAATTTAGTATAAACTTGATTCCAGAGGAATATAAAGTCTACAGTTTGCAGAATGTTCCATCACTTCAGTAATTTGGGGGGAAAAATGTTGAGTTTAATTAAAACTACTATCTCTCATATATTACTACTAGAGGCCCGGAGCACAAAAATTTGTGCACTCGGGGGAGGGGGTCCCTCAGCCCAGCCTCTGCCCTCTCAGTCTGGGTCCCCTCAGGGGATGTCCACCTGCTGGCGTGCCTGGTCAGCCTGGGTGAGGGACTGATGGCTGTTTGCAGGCTGGCCACAGCCCCCCAGTGGGAACCCTCACCCTATAGGGGTATGGCCAGCCTGGGTGAGGGGCTGAGGGTTGTTTTCAGGCTGCCCACAGCCCCTTCAGGGTTCAGGTCCCTACTGGGGTGTCTGGCTGGAAACAGGTATCTGGGATTTATTTAACTTCTATAATTAAAACTTTGTTGCCTTGTTCCCCCTCCCCCCTGAAGCCTTGGGTTGCCCTAGCAACCCAAGGTCCCAGCCTGGCAGGTATCTGGGGTTTATCTTCTATAATTGAAACTTTGTAGCCTTGAGTAGAGCTCAGGGCCTGCAGGGCCCTTGATTCCTCCATTGCCCAGGGCAACTCCAGCTCCTCGGCCGCCGCCATCTTAGTTGAGTTAATTTGCGTATTTGCTCCTGATTGGTTGGTGGGTGTGGCTTGTGGGTGTGGCTTGGTGTAACGGAGTGAGGGTTAATTTGCATATTACTCTTTTATTAAATTAGATATGCTACATAGTTGTGGGTTTTAAAAATCAAATCATTAAAATCCAAGAAATATTTTTAGTTTTTGAATTTTGACCTAATAAAGTTTGATATGATATGCTATCTAATAAAAACCTAATGGCTGCACATTTGTGAGAATTGCTATTTTAGGTGCACATTCAATTTGATTTTTTTGGAGATTATTTCTTATATTAACTTCTATATACATTTTTTACTTGTATTATAGATGTCCCACATTTTCCCCTCTTGGCGTCCCCTACCTGGCTCCCACCCATCCCAGGCCTTCACCTCACTACTGTCTGTGTCCATGGGCTATGCATGTATGTATATAATTTCTTTGGTTAATCTCTTTCTGCACTCTCTCTCCTGTTCTCTTTGAGATTGATCAGTCTATTCCATGCTTCCTTGTCTATGGTCCTATTGTATTTGCCAGTTTAGTTTGTTCATTACAGTCCATACATAAATGAGATCATATACTTGTCTTCCTCTGACTGGCTTGTTTCACTTAGCATAATACTCTCCAGGTCCCTTCATGGTGTCTCAAAAGGTAAAAGATCCTTCTTTTTTACTGCTGTATATTATTCTACCATGTAAATGTTCCACAGCTTTTTTTTATCCTCTCATCTACTGATTGTCACCTGAGCTGTGTATACATTTATTTTTAATACTTCCTTTTGTATTCATCATTCAATATCCAAGACTAAACTAGAATGGAGTCTGCAGATTCAGTTAGTGGAATCACTCATTACTTCAGTTAGTGGAATTACTCATTACTACCTTTACACACCGGCATTCTAGCATCTAATATAAATAACAAGAAGTGTCAGTTGTGTGCCAGGAACTGTAGTTAACATTTCACAGGCATTATGCTATCTAATCTACACTACAGCCCACAGAAGGCATAAAACATTTTAATCCCTATTTTCATGGAAACTGGCTCTTAGAAAGATTGAGAAATTTACCCTATGTTAGCACATTAAGTGATGAGGCTGAATTTAAATTCAGGTCAACCTGTCTTCAGAATTCATAATGTTAATGATTATACTATCCTTTCCAAACTAGAGTCAGAAGCCCTGCCTTACTTTTGCTGACTTTCTTCATACAAACCAAACCTATTCCTACCGGATGACTAATGGTCTCAGTTTAGACCTGTATTTATTTATCTAATGAAGAGCAATCCCTATGGAGTTGCTATCGTTCACTTTTCCCTCAGTGTGAATGGGAAGGTGATGGCAGTACTTGGTACAGTGAAGGAGTGGAACACAAAGAAAAAGAAAAAATGGGGGAACGGGGGCATTCTGGGATGAAAGATATGACGCATGCCTCAAACTAGAATAAAGTTTCCTATTTGCCTTTGCACATGCCCCAATTTTACCTTGGGATCCATGTGGGTGACTGTTGAGTGTGCAAACCCTAGGTACCCTTTGACCAGTAGCTGCCTGGAAGACCCTAACCTTCTTCGCAACTGACCCTCGCAATATCTGAATTTCAGTGCAATTTCCTGCCAATTGCTATCCAACCAATGTCCTTCTGTGGAAGGACATAAATACAAGGTAGGAAGAGGGAATGAGCTCTCTCCCTAGAAATTCCCTCTTTGAAAGGAAGAGTCGGGTTTTATTACCTCTGTTTACAAATTTGCCTTTTATCCTTAAACTAGGGGCCCGGTGCACAAAAATTTGTGCACTGGGGGGGGTCCCTCAGCCCGGCCTGTGCCCTCTCCCAGTCTGGGATCCTTCTGGGGATGTCCACCTGCTGGTGTGCCTGGCCAGCCTGGGTGAGGGGCCAATGTCTGTTTGCAACCTGGCCAAGCTCCCCAGTGGAGACCCTCACCCCAGGGGGTGTGGCAAGCCTGGGTGAGGGGCTGAGGGCAGTTTTCAGGCTGGCCACAGCTCCCACTGA
>PVJC01006821.1:0-53567 GCA_004026665.1 Murina feae | reverse complement strand
GGTGTGCGTCTGGGACCTCAGAAACTCATCTGGAACTGGAGTTCAGAGCCGCCGGGAGCTTGTGGCTCTCTCCGTTTTGAAAAAGAACCGCATCCTCCAGTGCCAGCCCTCTCCTCGAGCCCCGTGCGCACGCCTCCGTACCTCTGTACTTTGCTTCCACCCCTCCTCTGAGTCTCAGACTCTTTCTAGTTGTAGAATTTTCACTCAGCCAGCCTTTCTATGGGTGTGAGTGGTGTCCGTGTTTTCTTTTCATGGTTATTTTGAAATAGTTGTGCACAGCTGCATTTATGGTGTTTACCTATGCTGCCATCTTGCTGTCTCTCCTACTTTTTAAATTCTTCTTGCATCATTCCAATAACTCATTATCAGCAGAAAAAAAGATTGGGGTTTTTTTTTTTGAAAAAAATTTTTTAACAATTTCTTATAATTGAAAAGTAGCCACTTGCGGCTGTTTATTCTCCAAGTCTCTTCCACCTGGCTAGTTCAGAGAAAATTTCTTTAGGTCACTAATTAGTACTTATTTTCTTTTTATCACGTACATATATCCTGCTTTTTTGGAGTGGCATAACTATACGCTGCTACAGGTCACTATTTATTAGACCCATTCCGATGCCAGGCCAATTTTTTGTTGGTGATGAAAGAAGAAAGAGGGACCAAACCTCTTACATACAAATCTTAACCATGTAGGTTGGAGTGATGGTAATTTCAGCTCCACATGCATGTAAGTTACAGAAATGGACCTATTGAGAGAATGTCTGGTGTGCCTAGAAATTTGAATGCCCTTTCTCATGGAATCATACATAGTGATTGCTTTAATACTGTTCTTTAGAAATGTACTATTTCTGTGAACTGGTTTAGGAATATATCCTTTATTAATAACATTGTTTATATGTGACACAAAACTGATTTAGCAGCTCATTTGTATTGAGTATTACCTATACTTCTATTTCCTTTTTTTGGTCCCCTGCACTCCCCAAGTGTCTTCATCTGTTGCCTGTTTGGTTTGAAACTTAATGTCCTGGATTGTAATAGATAATTAAAATCCTATGATTCTGTTTATTATATAATTACTATATATTTCTAATAGCCTATAGATGGCCTTAATTTAGGTTTGTCTTAGATTACTATGTGATAATCATATTTTTATGCTTCATATTTTAAATTTACAAATGAAAAAAATATAGGTCTTTTGATGCCTTGGAATTTCAAATATTAATGTAACTTGGAGGCCTTGATAATTGTCCTTCCCATATTTCTAAGGAGGTGGGAAATTTGATAGATGCTACTTGGTTGAATATAGGTAGAAAGGAAGGCCGAGTTTCCATTTGCTGTCAACAAAACCAGTGTTGAAAATTTTAAGCAGAAAAATAATTTATTAAAATGGATATTGGGGGGAAAACACAGTAGTACATATAGGTAATACGCACATTTGGTAATTGTATATCTAGAGGAACTTGCTTCTTTTATTTAAATTCTCTTTTTAAAATAACAAAAATATGAGTGAGAGAATACAGATGAATTAGAGCATACACATCACAGAAACTGAGGAAAAACACATCACTGCTTCTTAGTGAACCTTTAGGTAAATAACATATTAAAAAAAAAAAGGATATTGGATAGCTCAAAGACCTCTCCAAAAGAGCCATTGAACCAGGTTTGTGAGGCAGAAATAAGGCCAGAAATCCATTGCAGAATTGATCCTGCAAAGATACACTGGGCAAAGAAACTGCGGCTTGCACTGTGAACATCACCCATGCTGAGTACTGGATATTTCTACCTAATCTGCTGTAAACATGTAGGCTAAGTCAAAGGTAGCCAGTGAAAGGGTCTAGGGTGTATACACCCTAAAATACTTTTTAGAACCTGGAAGAATTTTGTGACAGAGAGAAGGGAGTAAGGGATGTGGAAGGATGTAAAGCCAACTAAAGGCATTTGAAGAATTCTAGAGAACAGATGATAGTAGCTGGATTAGGGGTAGTAACAGTGGGAAGTGAAAGATTTAAGGTTAGTGGAAAGGGTTGACAAACATATAACTTATTGGACTTAGAATGGGATTAAGGGAGAAGGTGAAATTAAAGAAACCAGGTGGAAATTGGGCAGATGAAAAAAGCATGTAGAACAATCTTTTCTTCTGTGTCATTAGTAATAGGAGCAAAGAAAGATGGAAGGAGGCATACCCAAGTCTGCGAGCCTGGCTGACATACTAGTAGGTTCCAAATACTTCCCCTTTGTTCTTGAGAATCACTACATTGATGAATGAAGCCATGGCAGTAGATAAGATGTTTTAGGGAGGTTGTATAGAGTGAGATTAGAAAGTCCAGTAAATAACCTGTAGGATGCCTATACTGAAACAGTGGACAAAGGAAGAGGAGCTTACATAAGGCACTGAGAAAATGAATCCAAAAAGGCAGAGAAGAAAGCAGAAAGTGTGGAGACAT
This sequence comes from Murina feae, assembly GCA_004026665.1. Lineage (NCBI taxonomy): Eukaryota > Metazoa > Chordata > Mammalia > Chiroptera > Vespertilionidae > Murina > Murina feae. The sequence continues at coordinate 51,129 of PVJC01006821.1, read as the reverse complement.
GAAAATCAAGGGAGAAGAATAAGGAGAGGAACATGATCAGCAGCATTAAATGCTCTCAAGAGGTCAAGAAAGATTGGAATCCTATATAATAAACGCCTAATATACAAATTGTCCCCTCCAGAGTTCAACCAACTGGGAGTTTGACAACTCACTATGATGTTCACTGACCACTATGGGGCAGTATGGAATAAAGGAAGGCCCTGGACGGCAGCTGGCAGCCAGGGGAAGGAAGGCCTTGATCAGCCCTGATCGCCAGCCGGTTTTTAGAGAATTAGTGAATGCCTGTGTTGTAAGGAAGCAAAGTTAGCAAGTGTAAACATCTCTTAGGAAATAACTGTTAGGATAAGGAGAGAATGCTGGAGCTAAAAGGGAAAGTGGTCTTAAGAGGTTTCTTTTTAAAGTGGAATAATGTTAATGGGAGACATCAGTATGGTGTTTCCTCAAAAGATTAAATATGGACCTGCCTTCTGAAACAGTGATTCTACTTCTGGGGATTTATTTGAAGAAACCCCCAAAACACTAATTCTCTAGGGATTTATCTGGAGACATCCCAGAACACTAATTCAAGAGAATATATGCACCCTTATGTTCATTGCAGTATTATTTACTATGGCTGAACTATGGAAGCAACCCAGGTGCCCATCAGTAGACAACTGGATAAAAAAGCTGTGTTTCATATATACAATGGAATATTTAAAAAGAATTAAATCTTAATCATTTGCGACAGCATGGATGGACCTAGCGATTATGATGCTTAGTAAAATAAGAGAAAGGCAAATACCGTAGGATTTCACTTATATGTAAAATTGGGAAGAACAAGATAAATGATTAAATAAATCTGAAACAGACTCAGAACTGGTGGTTTCCAGAAGGGAGGGCAGGTTAGGGCACTGGTCGAAAGAGGTGAAGGGACTAAGAAGCAAAAATTGGTGGCTACAGAATAGTCACAGAAAGTAAGTAAATCATAGGAAATATAGTCAATAATATTGTGATAACAATATATGGTGCCAGTTGGGGTACTGGAAATACCGAGGGGAACACTATGTAAAGAATATGGTTGTCTAACCACGAACCTACACACCCAAAATCCATCTAATCTAATAAAAGGGTAATATGCAAATTAACCCTCACTCCGTTGCACCCACAAGCCATGCCCACCAACCAATCAGGAGCAAATATGCAAATTAACTCAAATAAGATGGCGGCAGCCATGGAGCTGGAGTTGCCCCGGGCAATGGAGGAAGCCATGGCCCTGTGGGCCCTGAGCTCTACTCAAGGCTATAAAGTTTCAATTATAGAAGATAAATAAACACCAGATACCTGCCAGGCTGGGACCTTGGGTTGCCAGGGACAACCCAGGCTTCGAGTGGGGGACCAAGGCAACAAAGTTTCAATTATAGAAGTTAAATAAATCCCAGATACCTGCTTCCAGCCAGGCAGCCGAGTAGGGACCCGAACCCTGAAGGGACTGTGGGCAGCCTGAAAATGGCCCCCAGCCCCTCATCCAGGCTGGCCACACCCCCATGGGGTAAGGGTCTCCACTGGGGGGCATGGCCAGCCTGCAAACAGCCATCAGCCCCTCACCCAGGCTGGCCAGGCATGCCAGCAGGTGGACATCCCCCGAGGGGTCCCAGACTATAAGAGGGCACAGGCTGGGCTGAGGGACCCCTCCAAGTGCACAGATTTTTGTGCACCAGGCCTCTAGTATATAATAAAAAAATGTTGATGGGAAGTGTCAGATTAGAGGGAGAGGTTGGAGATGGAGGAAAGCAGCAGAGTTCTGGGCACTTGTAATGGTAGCTCTCTATATAGGATAAACCAGTGGTAGGAGAATCTAGAAGCAGAAGCTCAGGACAGTAGACTAGATGAAAAGCAATGCAAGTTTGTATCAATGTTTTCTCAGTGGGAACTTAAAGCAAATACATGCAAGGTGAATTGAAGGGATGTGGGCAGAGTTAGAAATCAGACATGATTGGGGATATGGTAGTTCCATTAATTTAATGGAACGTTTAATATTTAAATATTAATATTTAATATTTAACGTTTAATATTTAAAAAGTACATTGATATGAAGGTTATTTATGTTTTGTACATAGTTTTAGGATACCCATGGGATTTCCAGAAGAAGATGGCCAGAGAAAACCCAGAAGTTAGAAATTTAGGATTGGTCCTCAGAGCAGAGTTCACGAATGATTAATTCATATGATCTACTGCATAGAGATTAGAGAGAGTTATAGCCATGAGAGAGATTGTGCTGAAACAGATCCCAAATTCTTTTGGTTAGTTATGTGTTTAGAAATACTAAGAATAGGATTTCTAAAATTTTTTAATCTATCTTTAAAAAAGGAATTTTAAAATTGTGTATTTTATATGGCTTAAGGTTTGCATGTTTTAAACTTTGGTGTCATTTGGGAATAATAGGTTAAAAGAACTGTATCAAACACTAAGTAAATGTAAAGTGTTGATGGTAGATATTCAATAGCTCTCTGACACTGCATTCCAATCTTGAATATTTACCTTTTAAATTCCTGTATGTTCTAATTAATATGTTGGTGTTTAAATAACTCACTTCAATCACAGCTCTAAGTTATCAATTCTTAAAGGTCATATTTGTGGTGAGGGTAATGGTAAAGGGGAACAGTGACATAGATTTCTACCACCCACCTATAGAAGTTGTCCACAGAGTCTTATTTATTTTCAATAAAGCCTTTTTTATTTAATCTTCATCTAAGGATATATTTATTGATTTTTAGAGAGGAAGCGAGAGAGAGACAAAGACAGAGACAGAAACATTGATTGGTTGCCTCTCATATGCACCCTGACTGGGGATTGAATCTGCAACTTATGCATGTGCCCTGACCAGGAATCAACCTGAAACCTTTTGATCTATTGGATGATGCTCCAACCAACTGAACAACCTGGCCAGGGCCAGAGTCATATTTTAATTTGACATGTGAGAATTACTAATTCTTCTTTATTTAGGTTGAAGTGAATTAGAAACAAATTAAAATCTCTTAGATTGCTACTATATTTGAATGTGCATTTATTTCTGTTTCTTCTAAAACATATATTTGGACAAAGTGCCAGAACTTTGTTTTCAATAGGAATTTAAGGAAGTGTAGCTATGATAAACAGAAAATATTAATCTGTTTTCTTTTATTTTCTTTTCAAACAGAAAAGCCTCCCAATAAAAGCAGTATGAGGATAGTAGTGGATTCAGAGTCAAGGAAAAGAACAATTGGTTCTGGGGAGCCTGGAGTTACTACAAAGAAGACTTGGTTTGATAAGTAAGCTGTCAGGGGAAATTGAGGAATTTTTTTTATGCAGTAATTTTTAGGGTAGTTGGAGTATTATTACAGTATGATATTTTTCAAAATAAAATGTATATAATTTTCTGTAGGCATTACCCCACTAAAATGTAAATTTTCTAAAAATTTGTTAATTAGTTGTCTGGTTCATGGAAGGCATTTTCATATAGAAATGGTATAGTGGTTGAGAACACAATTTTTCCACCTCCCCCACCTACAAAAATACTCCTTATGTTGGCAATATCATTTAATACTACCCATATAAAGGATAGTCATAAGCTTGTTATTAGGGAAGAAAATGTGAGTCAGGTCCAAGAAGAGGCATTAGCCTGGGAGCAGTTCCTGTTAAGAACTAGAAAGGGATTTTTTTTTGGCGGGGGGGGGGAAAGGGACTGAAGTTGTCAAGGAAGGGTTTCAGTGAAAGAGGTAAGGAATCAGAATTCAGTGAAAGAGGTAAGGAATCAGAATGTTGGGGTGTTTATGATGATTCATTTATAAACATTCATGTTTGAGGGGAGACTAGGATCACACATTTTTAGAGCTTTGTAACATCACTTAAAGGTGGATAACTTCTACTTCTGGCTCTCCTTTTTTGCCAAGTGTCAAATGTGTGGTCGACAGTTCTGAATTTTTTTTTTTTAGGTTGAGAAGCAGTTGAGATAATCATTCCTACCTTTTAATCAAGGTTTTAAAATAGGATACATTTCAGTAAGCTAGCTTTTGCAGAAATGGAACAAAGGTTATATATGCAAATTCACTGAAATAGGGTGCTAGGACCTTTCCTTCTAAGAATTTTAAGTAGGTGTAGATTGAAAGTGCCAAGCACAAGTGACATGGAAGAGCCCTTCTCAGTTGGCTTCCATGAAAGATGCGAACATTTGCTAATTTGGAGACTTTGGTTTTTTTTAAAGAAAATTTAAATTTCCATAATCAACCAGTAATTTCAATTTTAAAAAATATAACTTAAATAGTAAAATGTTATTTGTTTGTACTTGATAAGGGGATAGGATATATAAATGAATGTATTAATTAACTTGATTTTTGTTACAGACCAAATTTTAATAGAACAAACAGCCCAGGCTTCCAGAAAAAGGTTCAGTTTGGAAATGAAAACACCAAACTTGAACTTAGAAAAGTTCCACCAGAATTAAATAATATCAGCAAACTTAATGAGCATTTTAGTCGATTTGGAACTTTGGTTAACTTACAGGTAAGAGCTACGAAGTGATTCTGTTTGTTTTTGCTTAATTATTTAGGGAGATCACAATATAATAAAGATATTTTATACGGAATTATGAAAAATTTGGTAACCTAAATTTGAAAAATTTGATATGAAATGAAATTCTTAATATTTTAGATGTATGATTTTTAATAACTTTTGTGCTCTTATAAAGCAGGAGTTTTGATTAATCATATTACATACATTTTACCTAGAAGAGGTTATCATAAAATTACAGCAAAGTTAAATAATCACACTGGTAAACTCTAATCTTGTAGTTTTCATTTCCTCAGTTTTTTTAAAAATATATTTTTATTGATTTTTTTACAGAGAAGAAGGGAGAGGTAGAGAGTTAGAAACATCGATGAGAGAGAAACATCGATCAACTGCCTCCTGCACATTCCCTACTGGGGATGTGCCCGCAACCAAGGTACATGCCCTTGACCAGAATCGAAACTGGGACCTTGCAGTCCGGAGGCCGACGCTCTATCCACTGAGCCAAACCGGTTAGGGCATTTCCTCAGTTTCTTAAAGTCATTACAACAAGATGCTGTAGTCAGATTATTTTTGCTGCCTCTGTGATGGGATATATTTAACAGATGGGGCCCAGATACCATGTAATCCATAATTAGCTGAAACATTTGCTTTTTCCTGTACTATTTTTTGAATAATTTTCAAGATATCAGTATAGTTTGTATTTGACTTCACCCTAAGTTAGACCTTGGCTTTGGTGGATATAACTTGTAAGGTTATTTAGTATTGAGCTTACATTGTGTAATATGTAAAAGTGTTGAAATAATGTTGGGCTTTCTTTTTTTCAGTTCTTGGCAATCAAAATTATTTGTCATCATCTGATAAAAATAAGTTTTAGAGATTACAGCTTAAGTTAAGCTGGAAATTTTTTTTTATTGCCATTTAAAAACATCATAAAAGTAATAGATGAAAATCGCATGCTTGGTTGTGGCAATGCAATAGAAATTTATGTAGAATTTTAAAAAAATGTTTCTACGTCAACTCTTTATGTCCCTTACATTTCTCTTCCCATATATCCCCATAATATAGTTATGTCATTGTTAACAGTGTACCATTATTCTAAATTTTTTGTTTTGTATTTCTATATCTATATCTGCTTATTAATCAACACACACACTTAAAAATGTATGTGTTTGCCCTAACCGGTTTGGCTCAGTGGATAGAGCGTTGGCCTGGCCTGTGGACCAAGAGGTCCCAGTTTCAATTCTGGTCAAGGGCATGTACCTTGCTTGTGGGCACATCCCCAGTGGGGATTGTGCAGGAGGCAGCTGATCGATGTTTCTCTCTCATCAATGTTTCTAGCTCTCTATCCCTCTCCCTTCCTGTCTGTAAAAAATCAATAAAATATATTTAAAAAAATGTATGTGTTTGAAAATTATGGACCCATCTTATGTATATTACCCTGTGGTTATTTGTAAATATCTTTTTATGGCTATTTAATTGATCTATCACATTTAGATTTAGACAAAGTTTCTGGAATATTTTTTCTCACACAATTAACTACACTGGTAATATTAAATTTAAGAGAATTTTCAAAACCAAAAGAACAAAAAATTTGAAACGAAAAGCCTTGTATTTGCTGTTTACTAATATGAGTGTGCAGAATCATATACTCTTTGAATTCAGTTTACTTATGTGTAAAATTTATTTTTTCTTAAATTTTCTTGCACTCTTTTTGTTTGTTGTTTTGTTAATCCTCACTGGAGGATATTTTTCCATTGATTTCTATAGAGAGGAAAAGAGGGGGAAAGACAGAGAGAGAAACATCAATGTGGGAGAAACACATCGATTGGTTGCCTCCTGCACTCTTCTGGAGTGAAAGTAGGTTATGGTAATAGTTTAGATTTAAGGAAGTGTAAAGATAGAATCTTACATAGGACGACCAAGATTTTATTTGTTGAGGAATTTTACTATATGAAACAACAGATTCATTTGGAAATTCACTGTTCTTAATATTTGACACCTTAGGTTGCCTATAATGGTGACCCTGAAGGTGCCCTTATCCAGTTTGCAACATACGAAGAAGCAAAGAAAGCAATATCAAGTACAGAAGCAGTGCTAAACAATCGCTTTATTAAGGTTTATTGGCACAGAGAAGGAGGCACCCAGCAATTACAAACTACTTCTCCAAAGGTAAGAGAAATTTATGTGAAATTAAATGCTCATAGAAAGTGCTTAGAAAGCATAGTGTTTAAGAGCAGAGGCATTGTAATCAGGTAGACTTTTAAGTTTAGATCTTGCCTCAACCACTTGTATTTATTTATTTTTTTAAATCTTTATTTTTCAGATTATTACAGATGTTCCTTTTTTTTTTTTAAACCCCCATAGCTCCCCTCCACCTGGTTCCCCCCTCCACCCGGTTCCCCCCTCCACCCCGTGCCATTACCCCCACCACTGTCTTCATCCATAGATGTAAGATTTTTGTCCAGTCTTTTCCCATACCCCTCACACACCCTTCCCCCTGAGAGTTGTCAGTCCATTCCCTTTCTATGCCCTTACTTCTATTCACCAGTTTATGCTGTTCATCAGATATTTCTATTGTCTTAATTGTTATATTCACTGGTTGATAAGTATTTGTTGTCCCTTTGTTGTTCATAATTTTTATCTTTACCTGTTTCTTCTTCCTCTTCTTAAAGAATGCCCTTCAACATTTCAGATAATCCTGGATTGGTGGTGATAAACTCCTTTAGCTTTTTCTTGTCTGTGAAGCTCTTTATCTGACCATCAATTTTACATGATAGCTTTGCTGGGTAGAGTAATCTTGGTTGTAGGTTCTTGCTATTTATTACTTTGAATATTTCTTGCTACTCCCTTCTGGCCTGCATGGTTTCTGTTGAGAAATCAGCTGACAGTTGTATGGGTACTCCCTTGTAGGTAATTAACTGTTTTTCTCTTGCTGCTTTTAAAACTCTCTCTTTGTCTTTTGCCCTTGGCATTTTAATTATGATGTGTCTTGGTGTGGTCCTCCTTGGATTCCTTTTGTTTGGGGTCCTCTGCGCTTCTTGGACTTGTAAGTCTATTTCTTTCACCAGGTAGGGGAAGTTTTCTGTGATTATTTCTTCAAATAGGTTTTCAATTTCTTGCTCTCTCTCTTCTGGCACCCCTATAATTCTGATGTTGGTACACTTGAAGTTGTCCCAGAGGCTCCTTACACTATCTTCATATTTTTGGATTCTTTTTTCTTTTTGCTTTTCTGGTTGCCTGTTTTTTGCTCCCTGGTATTTCTTTGACTTGATTATTGCAAACCTCTAGTCTGCTGTTGGATCTCTGTATATTATTCTTTATTTCAATCAGTGTTTGCTTAATTTCTGATTGGTCCTTTTCCATTTTTTTGGTATTCTCCATTAAGTTCCTTGAAGGTCTCACTTAGTTCCTCGGAGGTTCATAGAAGATTCTTGAGTAGCTTTATAACTGTCGTTTTGAACTCTATATCCAGTCGTTTGCTTTCCTCTGTTTCTGTCATTTGTGATCTGTTTCTTTGTCTCTGCATTTTGGCTGCTCCCCTGCGTTGATAGAGTGGTGTTTTCTGTCCCAGCTGCAGTCTATTAATTTGGCTGCAGGCAGGCAGGCGCACAGCTTGGGGTGGGGTCTCAGAGTCACTGGGGTGGGGTCTCAGAGTCACTGGGGCGAAGCAACCCATGATGGCTGCCCATCAGCCAGCTCTGCAGCGCTATTCCACGCCCTGGCATCTGTGTGCACCTGAGTCCCCAAGTCTCAGAGCTCTGCGATTGTGATCGCTACGAACAGTGCTGCTAGAACGCCACTGTCATCTTCCGCCCCGTTGCCAGACCGCCCGCAAAGCATTCAGTGTGACCCTGGAGCTTGTAAACCCTTCCAAGCCGCCTCCACCCTTTCGTGCCGGTGCTGCTGCTGCCACCGCCGCCGCCCTTTCGCGCGCGTCCGTACCTCTCTGTTTTGGCACCGAGAACTTCTCCTCAGTCTCAATGCACTTCTTCTTCTCTTGCCTTTTAGTTGTAAAGCTTCCACTCCCTTGGTTCTGGAGTATGACTGTTTAGGTTTATTGTTGTATTTTTTAATGCTTGTGGGAGGCTGCGCTTTTAGGTGTATACCTTACGCCGCCATCTTGGTTCTCCCTCAACCACTTTTAAATATATAGTCTTGAGGAAGTTATTTAATCTCTCTTTCATTTCGTTGTGAAGTTAAGCCCTAGTTTATTAGACAATATGTGTAAAGCATTTATTATAGATATGTGTAAAGCATATAGAAAAAAGTCCCAAGTAGATCAAAGACTCTCAGTACATGATAGCTTTACATATTCCACAAAGTCAGACTATGGGTTCATTTTGAAAATCCTCTCCCTTCCTTCTTCCCTTCTTTCCCTCCTGCCCGCCCTCCTTCCTTCCCTCCTTTTCTCCCTCTCACTTTCAGTCAGTGAATCAGTCAGTATGTAATGTTAGATTAATTGCTCATAGAGGTGTCTTGCAGCAGTTTGTTTTTTTAACTTTCTGCTGTTCATTAAAATAAAGAAGGTAGTGAAGTGTAGATTTCAGTTTGTTTCTCTACTTTGTAAATAAGTTCTTATATGCAAAGGAAAACATGAAGAAATTTGGAAGATGGCTAGGTTTTTATTACAAGCTGCACTTTTAAGACTTTCTCTTCATGGGCAATTTAGTAACAAAATAACAAAGGTTATTTTCTGTGTTTGTGAATGTTTCACTTCTTTTCCTTGTTCTGAGGTAATGCAGCCTTTAGTCCAGCAGCCCATTTTGCCTGTTGTGAAGCAGTCTGTCAAAGAGCGGTTGGGTCCAGTACCTACAAGTACTATTGAACCAGCAGAAGCCCAGAGTGCCAGTTCAGACCTTCCTCAGGTAAGTGAAAAGTCTTATTATTGTGTCTGTCACATAGTAGGTTCTGAGTAAATTAGATTCCTTGGTGATTTGAATTACAGTTAATTGTTTGTATTTTATACAGAAATAGGATAGTCTATACATATTTTTGTTACTATTATCATAACATTTTCACATTCTACTTTTTCTATACTATTTGAATATTAAATTTTTCTTTCTAGTTAATACCTATTTATAGGAAAGAACTCTCACTTTGTGGAGGAGGTATTTTTCAGTAAATCTGCCTAAAAAGTGAAGTTCAGTATACTAAATCTTATTTTTTCCTATCATCTTTGACTTAACTAGAATTCTATTTCAGAAATAATTATGCAGTAGCCCTAACTGAAAGCTGTTGGAACAGGAAGGCTGAAACCATCTGGTTGTAACATGCTTAATATACTGATTCAGGTTACTTATTACTCTCTTAGAACTTTGCATCATTTATTCCTGACTCTTGTATTTTCTTTTCATATGTCATTCCCTTCCCACTCCCTTCCATACTTGAGTGGCAATTTCTTATTTCTACACCTTCAGTCTCTAAAACTTAGCTTTTCTTTGTCTCCAGATGTTTTAGCATTTTTATAAAATAAAGTTATGATACGCTCTCCTACTTAGCTAATGGATGACCGCTTATTCCATAGTCTTCCTGAAAAAATAATATATTGAGATTCTATTTAAAAAGTAATAGATTGAGATTCTGTTCAACATGCGGAATGTAAATTGGTAAATTCTTAGTTACCTAAAAAACCCCACCCAATGCTGTTATTCCAGATCATCAGCAAATGCAATGTATTTGGCTATAAAATGAAACATACCTTAGGAAAGAATGACTTTCATTTTTAAGCTCAAGAAGCAGGCACTTCCTTTATTTAGTCAAACTTAATATTTACAATGCTCAAACTTCTAATTGGTCAACATAGGATTCTAAGAATTTATGGTTCTATATCAATGGAGGGGACTTTAGCAACCACCTGGCTTAAACATCTTATTTTACATCATAGTTTTTCATGATTGATATTACATACTGTTTGTTTTTCCATACACATTTTCTTCCTATCTCTTTTTAGAAAAAGATCCAGGTTTTGTGATTAACATCAGTATATTTACAAAGTCAGTATATGTTAGTAGAATCAGAATGTTCATAATCCCATCAGACATACATGTTTAGGGAAACACTGAATATGTCCATTTTAATTTTTTTAGAATGTAACTAAATTATCTGTGAAGGACAGGTTGGGTTTTGTATCAAAGCCATCTGTTTCAGCAACTGAAAAGGTAAGAAGAAGCATGATGTGTTTGTCTTGGCTTCATAAATGTTTTCAGATGGCATCTTAATTTTTTAATTTTTTCATAGTTTCAAACTTTTGCTTCTTAATAGTATCTGTATTTCTTATTCCTACCATTTTGCTTTTCATTTGCTGAAAAGAAAAATATTTGCTTCTCTTTTTTTACTTTTTGCATCAGCATTTTAATACTTGCTGCTTACTATAGTTTCCATGTGCTTCATTCATTCTTTTTCTTTGTATTTACTATATTTTCTTTAGAGATATTTTTTACATTTTATTTTGAAAACTCTGGCAGCCTAAAAGAAAGGGCCATGAACTAGGAATTGTACTTTGACTCTCTCTACTAACTGCATGATAATGGGCAGTGCTGTTAATCTTTATGAAACTTTGCTTCATCATAAAATGGTGATGGTAATATTTATATTGCTCTTAAAGTTTTTGAGGACTTAAGTAAAATTTATTACTTAAAAGTATTTTGTAAACTGGAAAAGATGTAAATGTAGTATTTTTATTTATAATTAATAGCTATTGTATATAGCCTAACAATACATGTAGTCATTTTTTTTAATAAAGAGACAAATGCTGATTAAGTTAAGATCATTTATAGACCTGTCTTCTAGTTTTGTGTAGATGTGGCTTTTTTTTTCTTTCTGGTTAGGTATTAGTGAATGTCCTGATCTTTAGTCATTTTGAGGTATATGGAAACACAGTATATTAGGATTAGATAATCTTTCTCATATCTACACCCTCACCTTGAAAGAAGATAAGGCCCAAATAGTGTTTTGGTTGAGTTACTTGAATCTGGATTTCCTATTTTAGTCCATTATGGAGATTACATGGGTAATTGACTTCATGAACACCCCATGAATAGCTGACCTGCTTCCTGTACTGCTTCTTCAGTACATTGCTTTCCTTATTTCCCTTTGTAAAACTTTGGCAGTTCTAGATTTTAGAATATGAATTTCATTCACCAGGTCAGATTTCCCTCTTGGACACCTCAGCATTACTTCAGGCATAACATGCCTAACATGATTCATTATTTCCCACAGAAATTAATTTCCCCTAGCCTTAACTCTGGAAGTGATACCACCAATCTTCAGTGTATAGTCTAGAAGCCTGTAGAGTCATTGCTTGTGTTTGCAGTCCACATCTCTTTCTCTCCCACCTTCAGGCCCCTGGCTAACGGATATAGTTCAGAGCTGCCATGCCTTCACCTAGTGCACTCTGCCACCATCCGACTTTCAGGCTTATTTTAATGTTAGTTGCTTAAAGAAACCTTCATTTCCTCAGCTAAATGTCTTATCTTGGTTCACAGGTTATCATACCTCAATTATTCTGGTTCTACTACTATGTCTGCATTAGACTTTTCTTTTCTAAGGAGTCTTTTTCTGCTTTTCCTGCCTCCTAAAGATTGAAGAAAATCACTAACCTCCTCTATGAAACCTTCACATTTTTTCATATGATAGCCCCCTTTTCTCTAAATTTGTGTCCTTTAGTCTATGCTACTAAATTTAGCAGTATGTAAATATTTATTTTGATTAGATTTATTTTTCTTGATAAGTAGCTGAGGAATAAATGAACAATGTAAGTCTTTTATTCTTAGCAGTCTGGGGAGGTATACAAAGGTGATGATGATGTTTAGGATCTTTTATGTCGACATTGGTACTTGTACAAATTTGAAGTGTACTAATTAGAGCTTTTACAAAGCTTTTCTAAAGTATTTTTTTGCTACTGTTTTCATTATTTTTTTAGCGTGTTTTATATAGCTTTAGGATAAAAGGGGGACATTCTTGGAAATGATAGTATAATTCATTAATATAGTTACCACTAATTTAACTTATGAAAAATCACTAATGGCAGTGGGCTATTTATGGAGGAAATTACGTGTAAAGAATATTTCCTGGACAGCAATTATTTCCATAATACAACTTCCAGTCAACTTCAGTGAACCTGTTTAAAGAAAAGCATTTTAGTTTTGTTCTCTCTTCCTACTCCATAGTGATTTTTGCTGCAGAATCCTTAGAGGTCAGTGATTCAGAGAAGTCTTAAGAAAAATAGAAGATTGTTCATCATCATATATTACAAAAAAAAATTTTTTTTTAAATTAAAGGCAGGGAAAATCTCAATGCTAGTATCCATCCAGTATCTTCTATCATTTTTAAATGATAGAAGCAAATACACAAATGTAAAATTTTATCCCTTTCTTTGTAAATAACATTGAGTAAACCCTTTAGTGATTCTTCTAAGTTTCCATTTTTGTGAGAGGACTAATGGAAAGGAAACTTAAAACCTGACTCATATAGCTAAGTGTTAAGATATTGCAATAGCTATTAAATAGGTATTATTTGAGTAGGGTGACAAGTCAGATGATATTTGAGTGCTTCTGCTTACCTTAGGGAGATTTATGAAGAATAAAGATATCTGCATATACCATCCTGGTTAGTTTTTTAAAAAGATGTAGGCTGTTTACATTATCTCCTTAAAACTCTTGTAAATTCTTTATATATGTTATATAAGTTATAGCATTCTGGGGTTTTATTTTATTTTATTTTATTTAGAAGCTAGCATTCTTGAATAATAGGCATAGTGATGAGTTACCTAAACTTTGTGATGTTCTCTAATCTATTCCATGATAAAATATTACAATGCAGTGTCCAGATTGCTACTTCTCTGGTATCCAGATATTTACATTTTAGTAGCTAGAAAGCGGGGTTGTTTTTTTCTCATTGCTACTTTCCTATTAATGTCTTTTTAGATCATGAATCCTTTAAGACTTGGAAAGCTATGTTTTTTCCTCTGGAAAGTTACATTCTTCATATATGTGGTTTAATGTTTTTATATAGCAGTCACAGATTTCTCTGAAGGGATTCCTAGACTCCTTTCCAAGACCCAGTAACGGACCACCCCATGGAACTTGCAACTTTTTGCTTTTGAAGGATAAAAAACTAGCCCATACACTTTTCTTAACTTGACCTTGTGTAGAAAAGGTTGTCCAGTTGGATTTATCATCATTTCAGTTTAATTTAGTGCAAAGTGTTTATTGAATATTTAGAATGTGTGCTGGAACTGTTCTTGGCATTGAAGATACAGCAATGAAGCAAGCCAAAAAATCTCTACTCTCCTGGGTTGATTAAGGACATTAGATATCATCAAGGTGAAAAACAAACTGAAGCCTGAAAAGTACTTGAACTTACCCAGGGTCTTATAATTAACTAGAGGCCCGATGCATGAATTTGTGCATAGGTGGGGTTCAGCTGGCCTGCTCATAGAGGAAGGGGCTGTGGGCGTTTGACCAACCAGCCCTGCCCCCTGGTCGAACTCCCTGTTGAATCCCTGGCTGAGGGGACAATTTGCATATTCACCTTTTATTATAGAGGATAGGATTAGTAGCAAGGATTGGGTATTTGGAAAAAGAGCAAAAAGGAGAAAGATAGGCATTTTGTTTCAAGGCCTTTACAGTGAAGACAGGGAGAGAAACAATATATCATCAGATCAATTTTACTAAGTAATTTAATAGCTGTAGGAATAAAATTTCATAGAAGGACCTGGGGAAAAAAAAAAAGATTAGTACTTTGTGGAGGTCTTGGCCGGCTGTGTTGAACTTGAGCTGGGTTTAAAGGTAAAGGTCACTTGAAGCAGAAGGAGCAATGCTAGCAAAGGGATGGAGAAAGAAAGCCACAAAGTTAATTTCCAAACTGTAAATTGTAAATGATCTTAAGAGACAAACAATTTCATATTGTTTGAGGGACAACATCCAGTTTTTTCCTGTGACATGCTCTTTTGTTTTAGTAGGAATATTAGCACAGGTATTCAGCAACTAGTATTTTCTCAGTGATATAGTAACGACTGTTTTTTCTTGAAGTTTTTATGTTTTTTACTTTTTCCTATAGGTATATTAATTAATTTTTTTACTTCATAGTTTGTTCATTTTTCATAACCCTTTTCAAATCAATGCATTTAGTTCACTGTACTAAATTTTAACAGAAGTGCTTTAATGTTATTTTATAAGAAAACAGGACTTAGAGAATAATGAATGCCTGATACATTTTTTTTTTTTACAAAACTGAATTTTTATTGGTAGGTGTTATCTACATCTACTGGCTTAACAAAAACAGTGTATAATCCAGCTGCTTTGAAGGCTGCACAAAAAACCTTACTTGTTTCCCCCTCTGCAGTTGATAATAATGAAGCACAGAAAAAAAAACAGGTAAGTACAACTATTATTGTACAAAATTTGCATATAGAAAAGCTCTTCTGCATGTATTTGTTTTTTCAGTGCTCATAACAAAATGAAATTTAAAAGGAGTATTTTGGCTGCCACTGAACTTTTATTTTCCATAGTGTAGCAGTAAGTATTAATATTTTTCTTGGACTGAAAGATTCTGATCTTTTAAAACTTGCATACATATTTCAGTGTTACATAGGAAACGTTTGCATTTAATTTTTGTTGCCAAGCTTCTGCAGTTACAACCATTTCTGCCCTCTTAAATCATTTTGCTTATTGGAATAATAAATGGTCAGTATTCTAATGACATTTTTGGTCCCTTCCTCTAGGAGGCACTGAAACTTCAGCAGGATGTAAGGAAAAGAAAACAAGAAATTTTAGAAAAGCACATTGAAACACAGAAGGTAAAATATTAACTAGATTTGGCAAAATATATTTATGTTACAGCTTTGAGTGAATTTAATCTTATACTACATAGATATTACTGAGAAACATATTTAGTGTAACTGATGTGGTAAAACATATTATCAGTGATAAAGTATATTATCAATTAATAGTATATTGGCTATGAAGAACAAACATTGAATGGTGGACAGGATTAGAGTAGTTTAAATGGAGCTATGATTATTAAATTTGAAATGTAAATAGGAGTCTTTATCCAGGTATATTGCTGCATAGTCCTTTATTCAACAGATAGTGAAATTGAACCTTTTTCTACATTGAGATGGACCTTTATTTAATTGCCACATCTATTATTTACTTAAAATGTCTATAGTCCAAGTTGAGATGTTCCATTAATGTAAAAAATATTTCACCAGATTTCAAAGATGTAGTATGAAGAAAAAAAACAAAAACCTCTCAATAATTGTTGTTGAAATGTAACATTTTGAATGTTTTTTGTTATATAGAATATATTACTGAATTAATTTTACTGTATCTCTTTTATCATTTTAAAGTGATTGATAGAAAATTAGAAGTTACTTATGTGGCTTACAGTATTTCTTTATGTCTCTATGACATTAATTTTGTGTAAGTTCTTAAATCATAGCTGATAATAAATGTTATGACATTTCCAAATATTGAAAATACAAAAAGTATACATTTTAGTGTAAAATGTATGTCTTTTATAATTTAAATGTGGATATGCTTGATAAAGAGAAATCATAGTGCTTGATACCAAAAACTGAAACCATCTTGACTCAGTGGATCTATAATGTGTGTTATCTTACATCCCATAATACCCTGTTTCTCTTCTTGTACCCTGTCCATGATGGGGATATCTTTCCTAGGCTAGCCAGGTAGTTTCCTTATGACAAAGAAAGTAATTAAACTTTTCGTTTTCCTAAACCTCATTATATGAAGGGAAAGCAGAATTTTTCCTGTGATTTATTCTGGGTTACAGATTCCATTTGGATCGGGAGTACTTAGAGGCAATAATATCAGCAAATGGATTAGAAAGTAAAATTGTTAATACTACTTGAAATTGACAGCTTTTCAGGGATTAAATTGAATTTCTTGTGTTCTTAGAGGCAGTCCCAAAGAGTAATGCTATAGTTCTTTACAAAGTAAACCAAGATTAAGGCTTGAATTGAAATAGTTAGCATTACCAATCTGATATTTTAGTGGTTATAGTCCTTGTTATATGAATACATAAACTAAAAGTCGTAGATACTTATTTTTATACTTATGTGGTTTGCTATCTTTGTTTTGTTTATAATAGTAGGAATAAGTATCTTTTATTTTTCTCTTTAAAAATCTGGAAGATGTTAATTTCAAAACTGGAGAAAAACAAAGCAATGAAGTCTGAAGATAAAGCAGAAATAATGAAAACTTTAGAGGTTTTGACAAAAAATATTACCAAGTTGAAAGATGAGGTCAAAGCTACTTCTCCTGGACGCTGTCTTCCAAAAAGTATAAAAACCAAGACTCAGGTATTTTTATTTGTATTGTTCTTCATATTACTTCTTTAAAAAAACAACATTAAAACACTACATTGGTTAAGGTTCATTTTCCTTTTAGATTATATCCTTTGCTCAAAATCTGACCATTGTATGCTATGATTCTTCTCTTCCTTCATTAATTAATCTACTCTAATAAAAGTAATATGCAAATTAACCATTACTCCAAGACACCTAAGCCACGCCCACCAGCTAATCAGAGCAACTGTATGCAAGTTAACCCAGCCAAGATGGCGGCCAGCAGCCATGGAGCTGGAACAAGCTTGCCCTGGTGATGCAGGAACCTAAGGTTCTGGTCTACCTAGGCCGGCTGTGGCAACAAAGTTTCCACAACAAAGTTTCAATTATAGAAGATAAATAACCCCCAAAGACCTGCTTCCAGCATTGAGCTCAAGGAAGCGCTGGGAGCTTGGGTTGTCAGAAGCAACCCAACCAGGGCTCCAGTTAAAGGAACAAAGTTTCAACTTTAGAAATTAAATAAATCCCAGCCAGCCTCGCTGCAAATAGCCATCAGCTACTCACCGAGGCTGGCCAGGCATGCCAGCAGCCCCCTGAGGGGTCCCAGACTGCAAGAGGGCACAGGCCGGACTGAGAGACACCCGCCCCCCCCCCCGCCCGAGTGCACAAATTTTTGTGCACCGGGCCCCTAGTAAGTAAATAAACACAAATAGAGCAAACTCTACTAATGTTTTGAATCCTGTGGATTACAGTGGGAACATTAGTAATTAGGAAAATAGTTACGGATAATCCTGAAAAGTTAACTTGAAGACAAAATGATAATATGTACTTAAATGCTTGACTGAGGAGTTTGAGCTTTATTTCGAAAGGTATTTGTGGTATAAAACATTAACAAACAGAGAAGTAACATTCTGACCACACTTTACAGAATGTATTTATTGAATCAGGGGAAATTTTATTAGAAAACAAGTAAGTGAGCATGTTAATTTCAGTTGATAATAAGTGCTTAAGAAAAAAACATCAGTGTTATATACAATATTTATACTTGGTGTGTGTGTACATGTATAAAATCATTTGTTCCTGTTGAAATTTCTGATTCTAATCCAAAATAATGGGGTTCTTTCTTTCTTCATTTCCTTACTTTATCTCCCTGTTCCCATGACAACTTGGTTTCCACTAATGGCAACACAGCACTTAATTTGCTCAGTCCAAATAGTCTCATAATTGTTACAACAATACCACTTCCAACAACTAAATATAAAATTTAGGATTTATTTGCATTCTTTATAACCTCACAATATATTCCACTAAAGGCATTAAATCAGAACTGTGGTGTAGGATTACTTTTTCTTTTTGTGTGGTTATATTATTAATTTGATAAAGTTGGGTGTATTTCTGTATGTATTATTCAGTTTTGGATTCCCCTCATTCTTGCTGATTTAATTTAGTTTTTGAATATGTGAAACATTAACATGATTCAAAAGTTAAACTATGAAAAGGTATATATAGAAGACCTTTCTCCTTTGATTTCTGACACTATTCCCTACTCTTCCACCTTGGTGTATGTGTGTATGTGTTCTTTTCTGCATAAAAGCATATTATATATTGCTTGTTAATACCATGGTTTTTTGCTTTTCTTTCAGTTATTTTCTGAAAATTACTTAATATCAGTCCATTAAAATCCCAGGGTTTTTTTTTTATAGGAAGTGAATTATAGGGCAATCAGTGAGAATAGGAACAAGTTAGGAAGCTAGCAGTATTGTAGACTAGAGGTGACTGGTGGTTTGGACTAGGGTGGTAGGACTGACGATAGAAAAGAAACGTACAGATTAAATGGGAAGGTGTAAAAGTTCTTTGTAAAATGTTTTGTTTAAATGCAGGATATTAATTGTCACCAAAAATATCAATTACTATTTTCTAGATGCAGAAAGAATTACTTGATACAGAGCTGGATTTATATAAGAAGATGCAAGCTGGAGAAGAAGTCACTGAACTTAGGAGAAAGTATACAGAATTACAGCTGGAAGTATGTTTCATCATAGCTGTACAGTGTGCTAAAGAGAAGTGGATGTAGTTATGGTGGTTAATTTGAAAACCACAGTTCCCTCATTCTATTCAATAATTGTGGACAGTCTCTGGCCTGCATATTGGCAGTTAATATAGGAAAGAGGGAAGAAGTTAACAAAATTTCCAGAGCTAGTAGAGAAATCTGTTATATAGTAAGTGAGGGGTGGGAACAGGTTTACCTGTGTACTTGAGTCCTTCCACTTCCATTGTATTTTATTACTTTTCTATTTTTGGTTTTCAGACATTCTTTCAGAGATATCCTATGCATAAATAGGTTTATACTAAGTTCTATACAGATTAGATTTCAAATGGTATAACTATATCAAAGAACATGCTTACTTAAGTTTTGCCAATAGATGGTGCTGTGGATGTTTATAAAAGAGAAAATAAACTCTTAATAGTCATATATAAGAAAAATAAAGTGAAATTGATTTCTGTGTATGAGAATTTTTAACATTTAACAGAATGATGTTTAAAAATCAGAATTACATTTTAAGTATGGAGATGTTAATGTCATTAATTGGTACTTATCTATATTGTTTAATATCACAATTTAATTGTATGTTTTTGATTGTTACTTTTGCTTAATCCGAGAATAATACTTTTTTCCAAATTTGTTAGCAACTTGATTATCTTTTTCTGACACAGTCAAATCTGTGTTGAGTACTGGCATCCAGGCATTAAAGACTTAATATTTAGCAGCCACTGTGTTTGTCTTATGGTGCTGTCTTATCTGTCATAGGAAGCCATGAGATAGTGTCCTAAACTTGCACACTTTTCATTCTCTGGAAACTTGATATGGTTACTTGTGTGTCCTGCCCAAAGTAACAGGTTTTAGAGGAGATAGATTTCTTTATGTTAATATAGAAATTGTGTTTTCTGCATTCTAGAGATTTGATGCCTGTGTTGGTGGGATTTTAAAAACCAAATTGTCATTTCAAAAGTTTTGGCTCATAATTTTAGTAAATAAAGAGTAGTATTAACAGTATTTTTCTAGGTATGTTTTTATTGATTTCAGAGAGAGGAAGGAAGAGGGAGAGCTAGAAACATCAATGATGAGAGATGGGCCTCTTGCACACCCCCTACTAGGGATCAAACCCGAAGCCCAAGCATGTGCCCTGACTGGGCATTGAACCTCGACCTCATTGAACCTCTACCTTCTGGTTCATGGGATGATGCTCAACCATTGAGCCATATCAGCCAGGATATTATCAGTATTTTTTAAAACTAACCATTGAGCCATATCAGCCAGGATATTATCAGTATTTTTTAAAACTCTTTATTGTTGAAAGTATTACGTATGTCCCCTTTCTTTCTCCATTGACCCCTTTTAGGCAAACCCCACGCCCAGACCTTCACCACTATTGTTTGTGTCCATGGGTTATGCATATATGTGCATACAAATTGTTTGGTTAATCTCTTCCTACCCACCCCCGCCTTTCCTCTGAGATTTGCCAGTCTGTTCGATGTTTCTATGTCTCTATATCTATTTTTTCATTAGTTTATTTTCTTCATTAGATTTCACATGTGAGTGAGATCATGTGATACTTACATCAGTATTTTTATTAGCCTGTGTTTTAGTTTGTATGCTGACATAGCTAAACACTGAGTAATATTTTCTGTGTTGTTTTTTTAAAAATATATTTTACTGATTTTTTGTAGAGAGGAAGGGAAAGGGATAGAGTTAGAAACATCGATCAGCTGCCTCCTGTACACCCCCTACTGGGGATGTGCCCGCAACCAAGGTACATGTCTCTGAATGGACTCTAACCTGGGACCCTTCAGTCTGCAGGCCAACGCTCTATCCACTGAGCCAAACCAGTTAGGACTGTTTTGTTTCATATAATGGCTAAACTAGTTTGCAGTTAGTATATGTGGTAATTCAGTGTTTCTGAGAGTGTGGTCATTCACTGCACCAATTCCATTTTTTGTTAAAAGATATTAGTGAAAAAAGCTCCAAAGCCAAATAAAATTGGTAAAGGTTATATTAAACATGATTTTTAGCTATTGCGTTTTTTAGAGGATATTTTAATTTGTAAATCTCCAAAAAGACATTATTCAGTATTGCTAAAACTTGTCTAAGAACTCACTTTTTCATGGAGCACTTTATTCTTCAGAATATACTTTTGTATAGGCTGTTCTGTTATTAACATTAGTCCTTAATCTTTGAAGATTATTTGGATGTTGGATTATTTTAGCTAATCTTAAGATTTACTGTCTTAAGGTGAAAAAGTGAAATATTTATACTTGCAGAGATTTGACAATGGTCCCTTCTTGACATTTCCATTTGAATGTTTTATATCCTCAGACTCAAGAAGTTCAAAATTGTGCTTATTTTGCCCCTAAATTCCATCTGCACAATTACCCAAACCAAAAATTTGTCTTCATTGACTCCTTTCTTTCTTTCAGTATTCATATCCAATTAATTACCATGTTTTATGCATTATTTCGAAATGTATCTTAAATCTGTTTGCTTCTTCTTTTTTAATCTTTATTGTTCAGATTATTAGTTGTTCCTCTTTTTCCCCCCCATAGCTCCCCTCCTCCCAATTCCCACCCCACCTTCTGTCCTTGCCCCTCCACTGTCCTCATCCATAGGTGTACAATTATTGTCCATTCTCTTCCCCCACCCCCAACACCCTTTACCCCCGAAAATTGTCAGTCCACTCCCTTTCTATGCCTCTGATTCTATTCTATTCACCAGTTTATTCTGTTCATCAGATTTTTTATTCACTTGATTCTTAGATTCACTTGTTGATAGATATGTATTTGTTGTTTGTAATTTTTACTTTCCTTTTTCTTCTTCCTCTTCTCAAAGAATACCTTTCAGCATTTCATATAATACTGGTTGGGTGGTGATGAACTCTTTTAGCTTTTTCTTGTCTGTGAAGCTCTTTATTCGACCTTCAATTCTGAATGATAGCTTTGCTGGGTAAAGTAATTTTGGTTGTAGGTTCTTGCTGTTCATCACTTTGAATATTTCTTGCCACTCCCTTCTGGCCTGCAGAGTTTCTGTTGAGAAATCAGCTAACAGTCGTATGGGTGCCCCCTTGTAGGTAACTAACTGCTTTTCTCTTGCAGCTTTTAAGATTCTCTCCTTGTCTTTTGCTCTTGGCATTTTAATTATGATGTGTCTTGGTGTGGTCCTCCTTAGGTTCCTTTTGTTTGGGGTTCTCTGTGCTTCCTGGACTTGGAAGTCTATTTCTTTCACCATGTGGGGGAAGTTTTCTGTCATTATTTCTTCAAATAGGTTTTCAATATCTTGCTCTTTCTCTTCTTCTGGCACCCCTATAATTCTGATGTTGGTACGCTTGAAGTTGTCCCAGAGCCTCCTTACACTATCTTCATACTTTTTGATTCTCTTTTTCTTTTCTTTTCTTTTTTCTTTTGGCTTTTCCAGCTGGGTGGGTTTTACTTCTTCATATTTCATATCTTTGACTTGATTCTTGCGATCCTCTCGTCTGCTGTTGGATCTCTGTATAATATTCTTTATTTCAGTCAGTGTATGCTTAATTTCTAGCTAGTTCTTTTTCGTATGCTCAAGGGTCTCACTAAATTTATCGGCAGTCTCTAGAAAATTCTTGAAAAACCTAATAACCGTGGTTTTGAACTCTATATCCAGTCTTTTTCTTTCCTCCATTTCTGTCATTTGTGACCTGTTTCTTTGTCTCCACATTTTGGCTGCTTCCCTTTCTGAGTTAGGTGATCACTGAGAGGAATTAATCTCTAATCCACTTGGTTGTGAGAGTCAGCTGTGTCTACAGTGGGAGAACTTCTGTGCTGGAGACACCCTTATGGGGCAAGAGTTGTTTCAGTGGGGCTTTTGTGCTCACTGCGTCTGCCCCGAGTGTGTTCCTTGTGGATCAGAGTTTTCTTTAGGATGGTCCCACTCTGGCCACTGGGTGAGGCTGGCTCTTGTATCTTTAAGGAGGTGTTGATTTAGCCTTTGCCTTAGGCTACTCAGCCTTTAATATGCAAAAGCCTCTGATGCAGCTTGGGAGGGGGAGGGCCTCAGGGAGTCTACAGGGTGGAGCAAATAGCTATGGCTGATTCTCAGCTCTGTGCTGAGAGACACTGGGTCTCTATGTCCCATGGTAATTGCTGCAAGCAACACTGAGAGAAACCAGCTTTGGATTTCCTCCCAGTGCCAGTCAGTCCCCCTTCTCCGGGTATGCGTCTGGGTCCTCAGAAACTTGCCTGGAACTGGAGTCAGAGCAGCCGGGAGCTTGTGGCTCTCTCCGTTTTGAAAAAGAACCACATCCTCCGGCGCCAGCCCTCTCCCCGAGCCCCATGCGCGCGCCTCCATACCTCTGTACTTGGCTTCCGCCACTCCTCTGAGTCTCAGACTCTTTCTAGTTGTAGAATTTTCACTCAGCCAGCCTTCCTGTGGGTGTGAGTGGTGTCTGTGTTTTCTTTTCATGGTTATTCTGAAATAGTTGTTCACGGCTGCATTTATGGTGTTTACCGTATGCCGCCATCTTGCTGTCCTCTGTTTGCTTCTTTATCTCCGTTGCCACCCTTGTACACACCAGCCTTCTTCAGTAGCTGATATGACTGCAGTGGACTGCTGATTGGTGTCCAAGCTCGTTCTCTTCTTCCTTCTCTGTTCTTAAGACTCTGGCCAGAATAACATTTTGCACCCTGATTTGATTACATCACTCTACTACTCTGCTTTAAATATATATTTTTAAAGATAATTCTCATGTTTTAAAAACAGCATGTTTTAATTGATTTTTAGACAGAGGGGAGGAGGACAGAGGGAGGGAGGGTGGGGGGGAGAGAGAGAGACAGAGACATTGATCGGCTGTCTTCTGCATGCTCCCTACCGGCGATCAAGACCCCAATCTGGGCATGTGCCCCAGCTGGGAATTGAACCAGCGACCTCTTGGTGCATAGGTGTATAGGATGATGCTCAACCAACTGAGCCACACCTGCCAGGACTCTCCTTTAAATATTTTAAAAATGGTTTTCATGGCTCTTGGGATAAAATTCAAAATCCTTAATATGATCCTTCAAAGTTATTCATGATTTGGCTCTGCCTAGTTCTCCAGCCTCATCTCTCCATCTCGTGGTCCAGCTGCACTAGATTTTATTTGTTCATTGAGGTACATTGTTCTTTCTGCTTTGGTTCCTTTGTTCATGCTATAACCCCCACGCCTTACTCATGTCTTGCTTGTTCTTTGCTCTTTCTTTGATTCATTGAACAAGTATTAAGTATCTATAATCTGCCAGCTACTAATAGACATGCAGGGGATAAAGTAGGGAATGAAATTGGGGGAGGGGATACTCATGAAACTTTCTGCTTTTTATGTATTTTTATTTTTTAGTCACTTCATTAATATGTAATATAAACTTAGTTGCTTAATATCTTTTTACCCCTCTATGATTTGAGTTTCATGAGGGTAAGGACTGTACATAGGTAGTATTCATTAAATATTTGTGAAATGAAAGAATGGTGTGCTCTTCATATAGAGTGATGTGGTGGAATATAAGTTACTATGCAACATTGGTTGTATAATGTTATTGTAAGTGATTAAAGTGATGAATTTGAGGAAACTACCTACTGAATTGAACAGGGAAACAAATAGAAACACTATTTGAAAGTCGCAAACGAGAAAATATATTTATTGTATATGTAGGTATTTTATATCTATGTATTAAACTGACTTCTAAATTAACACTTAACACTATTATTTGGAAATCAAGAATTACGATTTTTGTGATGTCTTGGAGAATAAGAACTTAGAAAAAAGCACACTCTTAAACATTGCTTAAATTAATGTTATTTTGTTTTCTAAATTTATTAGCTACATAAATTTGCTTTCACTTTAAAAACTAAAATCTCAACTTAAAATTATGAGCTCTTTTCTTAGGGCATTATTTGACTATGATGTCAAATTGTATAAAAGATTGACTCACCTGACAAAGTATAACACTTGGCTTGTGTTAGTTATTGTGATTTTTAACTTGTGTGTCTAATTTCCTCTAGGCTGCCAAACGAGGGATTCTTTCATCTGGTCGTGGCAGAGGAATTCATTCAAGAGGTCGAGGCGCAGCTCATGGCAGAGGCAGGGGTCGGGGTCGAGGTCGAGGTCGAGGTCGAGGTGTACCTGGTCATGCTGTGGTGGATCACCGTCCCAGGGCATTGGAGATTTCTGCATTTACAGAGAGTGATAGAGAAGATCTTCTTCCTCATTTTGCGGTACTTTCTTACTGAGCAACAAAACAAATATTGATAATCATTGTTGGGGATAATAGATATATTAAAGGGGAAATTATGAAAATGACATGAGTAATTTAAACCCATTAATTTGACTAAAGAGTTTGAGTACTTTATAAGTCTTATTAATTATTTAAAAAATAAGCTGTAGGGGTTTTTTGTTTGTTTAATTATCTGGAAGATATGTTGTAATTCTTACACTTAGTGAGCCTTGAGGTATTGTGAAATGAGTGATTTAAACTATTGCTTTAGAGAGGGAAATCCTGTAGTTTACTTCTATTTGATACTTTTAAGCAAAAATTTAACATGTTGCATGTGTCATCCAGATTTTTTAAATTAAGATGAAATTTTATGTGTTAATATTGTATTCTAGGTCTAGCCAGCCTAGAAAGGAAACTGCTACTGGTCTCAGTGGATAAAAATTATAGCTTAAACCTTATAAGCACTTCTTTTTTGAGAAGTGTTATTCTGAGTGCCTTATATAACTCACTGTTTTGAATTATCTTGACAACTCTAAGAGATAGGTACCTTTATTGTACTTCATTTTAGAGATGAGGAAAATGAAGAGATTAAGTAACTTACTCAAATTTACACATCTTTTAACTGACGGAGCTTGGATCTGACTGATTCTAAAGTTCATTCTCTTTACTATACTCCACAGAATTTTTCTGTATAGGTGTATGTGCTTTTAATGAAATCATGTTTATAATTTTATTTTTGTGTAAGAAAGAAAGAAGGTATTAGTAATTAGTAATGGTATAAAAAGGACTAAAATTTTTTTAAATCCTTACTTAAGGATATTTTTTTTTCATTGATTTTTAGTGAAAGTAGAAGGGAGATAGAGTAAGAAGGAAGAGGGAGGGAGGATGGAAGGGAGGGGGAGAGAGGGAGAGGGAGAGGGAGAGGGAGAGGGAAAGGGAGAGGGAAAGGGAGAGAGAAAGGGAGACAGAAACACTAATGTGTGAGTGGGAGACATATCAATCGGTTGCCTCCCGCACATGCCCCAATTGGGGCTGGGGGTCGAACCTGCAACCCAGGTATGTATGTGCCCTTGACCATGAGTTAGACCTTCGACTTTCAGTACATGGGCCAACACTTTAATCACTGAGCAACACTGGCTGTTTGTAGGAAAGTCTTCCTTTACATGTAAAAAAAATCCAACATATGAAACAAGCATAATATGTTTAGCTTTCAAATGTCTGAAAAAATAGTGTGTATGGTCTATAGGAGTCTGTAGTAAGAGTGAAAGCAGGATCAAAAGATATGGACTCTTACCCTGGTAATTTACTTATTACTTGGTGGGGGGGGGGATTACTTAAGTTCTCTTAGTCTTTTTGATTCCCATCTTTATATTGGGCATGATACTAAAACAAAACAAAACAAAAAAACAAAAACACTAAGAATACTCTGAGGATTAAATATTCTGCTTTAGAAAGAATTTAGCATATTCTGGGATGAAAATAATAAGTATGAAAGGAAAGAGAATAAGGAAGCTCAATTTTGGTCATTATTTCCTTTATTTAAAGACTAGTTCAATGAAGTATAAGTTTCCTTAATTTTAGAAAGTGTAAAATTGTACATTGTATTTGGAAGATAGGCCCATCCTGTCTTACAGTATTAGTACTAAAATGAATTATTCACCATTTTTTCTGTTAATCACCATGAATTGTTATATATTCTGGGTTATATTTTGATATTTTAACATTTTACAAAACCACTGGATTTTGGATATTTCAAAATATTTATTTGGAGGAAATACTTGTTTTTAATTTAAAGCAATATGGTGAAATTGAAGATTGTCAGATTGATGACTCTTCACTTCATGCAGTAATTACATTCAAGACAAGAGCAGAAGCTGAAGCAGTAAGTATTTTAAATATTCTGATTTACTGAAGATTCAGATTTAAATATTTTATAAATCTTGCTTTTAAGTTTTAATGTAAATGAATTTTTTAAACTTACTACATAACTACACTTTGACAGTAGATAGAACATATCAGTAGAAGTCATGGCCACAAAAAATGTCATATATATATATATATATATATATATATATATATAATCTAATAAAAGAGAAACATGCAAATTGACCACACCTCTGCTATGACCCAAGCCACACCCACCAGCCAGTCAGAGTGACTATATGCAAATTAACCCAACCAACATGGTGGCTGGCAGCCACAGAGCTGGAGCAAGCAGGAGGCTTGGTTGCCCTGGTGATGGAGGAAGCCAAGCTTCCCACCTTCCCTGGCTGGCTGTGGCCTCCACTCAAGGCAACAAAGTTTCAATTATAGAAGATAAATAAATCCCAGATACCTGCTTCGAGACAGCCTCGCTGGGAGCTTGGGTGGCTAGGGGCCGTGACCAGCCTACAAACAGCCATCAGCCCCTCACCCAGGCTGGCCAGGAACCCCAGCGGGAACCCCACCCTGATCCAGGACATCCTTCAGGGCAAACCAGCTGGCCCTCACCCATGTATCAGGCCTCTATCCTCCTATATAATAAAAGGATAATATGCAAATTGACCCTAACAGCAGAGCAACTGGGAATGACTGGTCACTATGACACACACTGATCACCAGGGGGCAGATGTCAATGCAGGAGCTGCCCCTGGTGGTCAGGGCACTACCACAGGGGGAGCTCTGCTCAGCCACAAGCTAGGCTGACTGACGGCTGCCAGTACAGTGGTGGTGGTGGGAGCCTCTCCTGCCTCCTCAGCAGCGTTAAGGATGTTCGACTGAAGCTTAGGCCTGCTCCCCGCTGGCAAGTGGACATCCCCTGAGGGCTCCCAGACTGCCAGAGGGATGTATGACTGCCCGATCACCCAGGAAAACATGCCCCCATCAGTTTGAAGTTTTGTGCATGTGAGGTGAATGCTTTCATGCTGTTTCCACCAAATTTTCACTCTGCCATGTGCATGATGCAACTGGAAACGTGATTCATTGGACCACATGATTTTTTTCCAATGCTCGACTGTCCAATTCTTGTGTTCCTGTGCAAATTGGAGACGTTTTATCTTGGTAACTGCAGACAGCAAAGGTGTTCGAACAGGCCTTCAGCTTCCATATCCCATACAATGCAGTGTACAGCTAATTTGCCTACAAACGTCAGGTGGTCATAATAATCTGGCCAGAGTGTGTGTGTGTGTGTGTGTGTGTGTGTTTTCAAAAGCTGTTAAATCACGTTCTTTACCCCATACCTTCAGAAAAAAATCACTTCTACTGTCATGGTAAACAACCTGCTTCCCTGTTTATAATGGTCTGGCCCTCTAGCAACTTCCCTGTGAAATTATAGCTAATTTCCTTGCAAACGTCAGATGGTCATAATAATCTGGCCACTCAATGTATAGTCTCCAAGTTGAATATCAAGTTACATTGTTTTGAGACATCAGGAATTCTATTTCTTTCCTTTCACTCCACTTTCCATTATTTTTTTTCTGAGATGGCCTAGAACGAAGTCTTCTTTGGCAGACTGAGATAATAATTCTCATGGCTGCCCTTCTTAATCATCCTTCATCTGCTGCTTCTTAGTACCTTTTGACTGAACCCTAAAGAAGTTTCCATAATCAGTATATGCCCAACTAGACCTCTACTACTTTTTGCCCAAGACATGATAAAAAGTTCTAGCTTTTAGGCTTCTTTTAGCACAGTTGTCTTAAACTGTTTTGAATTGTCTTTCCAATGAAAGACCAGAAGTATATGCAACCTTGTCTTTCTTCTCAGTTTAAAAGATTAAAAAAGAAAAAAACTGGTATGGGATGTGGGGGATTTATAGGAGCCTTATGTGTTCTTTGTTCAGACTTGTAGAGAAATAGATGCACCATTATGTCCTTAGGAAAAATGCATTAAAGTTTTAAACAGTTAATTTAATGTGAATGAATTATTGGATGGTTTTCAGAAGTTATAAGTTGATTGTGGTCTAAATAAGTTTTAAAATACTTTCTAAATATTGATTTATCCTTTTTTGTAGTAAATATTCCCTACCAGCAAAATGGTACATTGTTAGGGTTTACCTGGTAGGGGGTGCTCTTGGGGCATTGTACTCAATAAAGGACTGTGAGTCTGATAAGTAGCAGAAAAGTGTTCAGCTGAGCCTTGTAATAACCTAATTTCTAGGTTAATGGGGTGGGGATTCCTTATCATAGAGTTCTATTTTTATAAATCTAGTTTTGAGCAGTCTTTTTTTAAATGATCTTCCATTTAATAATGGCTTCAGTGATAATTTTCAGTGTAATGTTAGCTAAGTAGCTGAGTTCTATTTGCTTTCCAAGAAGTAGTCACAGGTAGTTATCGTACAGGTGATTATAATAATGTATTACCAAGTTTGTGGATTTAGTAACAATTTTGAAAATATATACTACCTTTTTCTGCTTATGTGGCTGAGAATGGGGGGTGGGGCGGGGGCGGGGAGAAAGACCTCATTTTTGGAAGTTTTGCCCTTGCTAAGACTTTTGACATCTGCCTTTTTTCTTGAGTCTTGATTTTTCCATGTTGGATGTGTGTGTGTGTGTGTGTGTGTGTCCCATCCCCCCAAATGAATAATAATGAATTCAAAGGATCAGGGATTAATGTATAAGAAAGACTTTAGCACTAAATAAGTGACAAAACAACTTAGGTTAAGTTAGAACTAATGGGAGTTACCTTTTCAGGGTAAATACTATTGCTGTGATAAATATTTATAATTAAGATATAGAAGTTGTTAAACCATAAACTATTCTTAAGCCATAAAATTTCTTTAAATTTTGTATCATTCTATTTTAGAAGAGACTAGAAAATTAAGTTGAAGTTTTATCTTATACAAAGCAGAGTATAGGCTAAAGCAGTGTTTTTTTTTAAACATCTGGATTTTATATAGGCTTAGTAATTTAAAAATTAGTGTGTTTGACATAAGGATGCTAATTTTTAATTTCGTCAAGGAAGAATGCTTAAAAAGTATAAAAGATTGCATTTATCATCACCATCATTGTGTAAAATAAATTTAATACCAAAATGTAGATAAAGTCAAGATAAAAGATAGGCTTTCTCAAGAAACTTGTCAACCTTTGCTAATGTTTATTCATTTTTCTTATTCTCTGAACTCTTGTCATAGATTTATGAATGAATGTCTCTTTATGTTCTATAATCAATAGATGCATAGTATTTCAAAATGAAAGTATAGGAGTGAGCTAATTGAAACATCTATATATAAAAAAGCCTAAGCAACTGGAACGACCGGTCACTATGACATGCACTGACCACCAGGGGGAAGACCCTCAATGCAGGAGCTTCCCCCTTGTGGTCAGTGCGCACCCACAGCCACCTTCCCCTGGCCGGCCAACGTCCCATGCATGGTCCCTCCCCCAGGCCAGCAGGCCCTGATCACTTGATTGGGGCTGGCCCCGGGCTGGGACAGGGAACTGGGGTTGGGTGGCAGCGGACGCGACCCCTTTCCCAGGGGTGCCAAGGGCCGGCTCCCTCCTCAGGGCTGGCAGGTAACCTCTCGTGCCCCATCCCTCCCCCCAGCTGGTAGGCCCTGATCGCCTGGCGGCAACAAGGGAAGGAGAGGTGGAGATGTGGAACCGCGCAGTGGCGGGGCGCCAACGATGGTGGTGTTGGCATCTGGCGTCCATTCCTTCTACACCTGGCCTGGTGACCATCACCTCCTCTCCAGCCTGGCCCCAATTGGCCCTGATCACTGGGCAGGCCTAGGGATCCCACCCATGCACAGATTTTGTGCACTGGGCCTCTAATTCAAATATAACAACTGAAAAGGGAGAAATTTTCCCTAGGTAAAAAGATCAAAATATTTTAAGGAATAATAATATAAACAGAACACTTTTAGCTTTAGGCTAAGATGGTTAGGATTTGACTTAAATAATTAGAAGATGGTTCCTGCTACTTTATTTTCTATTTTCCTATCACCACCCTATGTACTAAAGTTGGATAAGTACCCAGACAGGATAGAAACACGTAGTTTCTTCCCATGACTGATTAGAATGTTATTTTTCTTTGAATTATTCCTATACCTCTGTTAGATACGAGGATCCAATTTTAGTAAAGGAACAATTAAGTTCCTATTTTCTAAGAATCAGTTCTAAACACAAAGAGGTGTATAACTTTTTATATCAAAAGGAAAGTGAATTTTGTTCTACGAATGCATTTTTCACACCCATGCCCCAAACTGTTTTCAACAGATTATCTTGTGTTTCTTAAAGTTATTGTTTTACTCTTTATTTAGTCATACAGTTTGTCATTGTGTGGTGTGGTAAGGTAGCATCAGAGAAATTTTTCTCTAGAGAATGGTGAGGATTTACTAATTCAGAACTTACAAAGTACCTAGAACAATGCCTGGGGACATAGTAAACCTTCTTAATGCTGGCTATAATGTTAGCTATTATATCATTGTGGGTTTCTTTTCAGAATGAGAAATGATTGGAAACCGAATAGAGACAAGACAGAGTAAATTACTTCAAAACTCTCATTCTTTAGACCTGAAGGTAGAAATATAAAAGTGTGTTCATAACAGGTAATGCAACATAAGCAGTTAGCAGTTGATGGGACTGACTGAATAAATACTAAATAGCAAGAACAATATATGTAAGTGGATTCAATTAAGAGAAATCAAATCATGTGTATAGAATCTTTTGTGTATGTTTTTACTGATTTACTTAACAGTTACTAAGTACTGCCATATGATGGGCAGTGTGCTACCAGAATTAGTAAATCTAAGACTAAAACTTTTTGGAAAGTGGCCATGCAGTTTGAACTCAAGAGTTAAAGGAATGAAATAATTTTTCCCTGTAAGCTCTAAAAATTAGAATTTACTTTCTTTTAAATTTGTGGTCTTTTAGTGTAACTCCTGCATAAACATTGTATACTGTGGTTATTACAAACATTAATAAAGTTGGTTTTAGCCTTCTTTTAAAAATTAGCTTTAATCATTATGGTACATAAGGTACACTGGGATAGGATTGCCGCTTTAACTCTTATGACCTTAGGTCCGTTTTCCCACACTATTTTTACAGAACACTGATTCTACAAGAGCTCTCCTAACAAAGAATTCTTTTGTCAGATAAGTTGTGAAAAGCTGCATTTTATATATTTTATTTAGATTCACAACCTACAGTGATTTATGAAGGCAGAAGGTAAACACTTCTGTTTAATTTTGTTTAACCCAATTTTTTCAAAATGTTAATTATTTCCAGAACCATTTTTCAGGTATGATATTGAACCCATCACATACTGGTAACTACTTTCCATACTTTTTCCTTCCTCCATCATTTGTCAGATCTTCAGATTTTTTTTTCTTCTGTCCTGTGTATGACCGCACACTTTGAAAGACAATGTGCAAGAATGAATAGGCAAAGGGCTAAAGCAAGCCTATGAATAAAATGCTTGAGCTTTTAAATACAGTTTTTTATACATTCCATAATGTGAAAACTAGAGAGACTTGTAAAATGAACCCCATATACTCATCATACACCTTTAGTGAATACCCATCTTATTTTGTCTATATCTCACCCACTATAATCCTCCCTGTCTTTATTTTGGACCCACTCTTAGTCATCATATCATTTTACGTGTAAACATTTTAGAGTGTGTCTCTCAATGTTAGAATCTTAAAAAAAAAAAAAAAACCCACACAAAAAAACAATACTCTTATTAGACCTAAAAATGATTGATATTTTCTAGGCATTATTAAATACCCAGTTAGGGTTTACATTTCCCTGGTTTTCTTAAAAAAATTTTTGCTCATTTTATTTAAGGATCCAAAATAAGATTTATATTTTGAGATAGCTTGATTGGTATTATACAATCATAACTTATAGCTTAAAACATATTATGGATATTGATCCATTTTTCTCATTTATGTACTAGAGGCCCAGT
This sequence comes from Murina feae, assembly GCA_004026665.1. Taxonomy (NCBI): domain Eukaryota; kingdom Metazoa; phylum Chordata; class Mammalia; order Chiroptera; family Vespertilionidae; genus Murina; species Murina feae. Next base: position 18,143 of record PVJC01006821.1, on the reverse strand, counting down.
GCACGAAATCCGTGCACTCGGGGTGGGGGTTCCCTAGCCTGGCCTGTGCCCTCTCACAGTGCGGGAGCCCCGCATTTGATCTCCCTTAAGAGGTAGGTCCTGTCCACCCATCTGGGGCTCCTCGATGGAATGCCCCAAAGAGGTAGACCAGAGCCAGTCTACCTCTGCGCTGCACAGAGCTGCTGGACCCCAGCTCCGCATGGAACTTCCGGGAGCAGCCTCCACACTGTGCACGCTGCGTCAAGTTCCTGCACACCCACGCACCTCACCATGTACATAGCCCCACCCACCCGTGTGCACCTGCTGCGCACGCAGCCTCCTGGTGATGGATGTTATGGCGTGAGGGCATCATGGCGTGAGGGTATGATGACCACATAGGCTTTTATTAGTGTAGATTATCCCATTTTTGTGGCTAGTTTACAAATTTGTTAACAGTCCTTTTAACAGGATCCTAATGGATTATGATAGTGTCTTTGCTTTCTGGTGTGAAAAGTGTTCTGAGTTCATCTTATACATTTTCTCTTCAAAACCTGAAAGTTGGCCATTTCTCTAAGGAGCTCTGATTGTTTTTACAGAGCAAAGGTTTTTTGAAACCACAGTTATAAGTACTAGGGATGCTTATTACTACTGCATACGTTGTGGTCACTAATTCTTTTCAGTGATCATAGCTGGGAGTAAAAAAATATACATACAATCATACATACATGTACAAATATACTTTTACACATATTCGCATATACCTTGTACAAATAAAATGAATTCAGAGCAACTAGTGATAGGTTCCATTTAATTCTGAACTATAGGAGTTTTATGCACACATGCATACACACACACACACATACACATATACATAGAGAGGTAGGTAGGAAGAAAGAAAGAACTTTTACTAATACTTATAAATTAATTCTGGATTTTAAGGGTTTTACTTAATCTCAGGGCTCTTCATAGCTCTACGTTTTTCATGCTGAAAACTCAACATTTTACTGACACCAACATAATTAACTTGTGCTCTATATGTAAGTCTGAAAATAAAAACACTATCTTTACCACAAATATTATAATTTCTGGGAATAAAAGTTTAATATTCTGAGTTCTTGTTTCCTTACAGTATACTAGAAGCCCAGTGCATGAAATTTGTGCCTTTGGGGAGTCCCTCAGCCGGTCTGCACCCTCTCTCACAGTCTGGGAGCGCTTGGGGGATGTCAGACTGAGCGGGCCTAAGCTGGCAGTTGTTCATCGTTAGTGCTGCCGCAGAGCAGGGAGAGGCTCCTGCCACCGCCACTGCGCTCACCAGCCTTGAGCCTGGTTTCTGGCTGAGCAGCACTCCCCCTGTGGGAGTGTACTGACCACCAGGAGGCAGCTCCTGCGTTGAGCATCTGTCCCCTGGTGGTCAGTGTGTGTTATAGTGACCGATTGTTTGTCATTTGGTCGATTTGCATCTTAGCCTTTTTTATATAGGATGTAATAGCTACAGCTTGAAAAATTACACATTGTTTCAAGACTTAAATCTCGTATACACTGAGTGGCCAGATTATTATGACCACCTCACATTGGTATGCAAATTAGCTATAATTTTGCACTAGGGGGCCAGACCATTATAAACATCTGAATAGCACAACATACCTAAGTATCATTGCTGATCAAGTTCATTCTATTATGTTGATGGAATATACCTATGGAGATGGCTTCTTCCAACAAGACAATGCGCCATGCCACGGTGCTCCTATTGTGCAGCAGTGCTTTTAAGAATATGAGGGAAACTTTACCTTGCTTAGGTGGCCCCCACAATCACCAGATCTCAAGCCAATTGAACATTTGTGGGACGCAGTTAAAAGAGCCATCAGGCAGCTGGTTCCACAACCATCAAATCTCACAGAACTGGACAGTGCTATTCATCAGGCATGGTGTCAGATTCCTCGCATCACCTTTCAACATCTCATGGAGTCAATGCCAATAAGAATCACCGCAGTATTGAAGGCAAAAGGTGGCCCAACGAAGTACTGATGGATGGTCATAATAATCTGGCCGGTCGTAACAGTCTGGCCACTCAGTGTATACGTACTTTAACATTTTTAGTTACATGACATTGTGAGGAGGCCATGGACTAAAAACTCCCAAGCTGCATTTTATTAGGCATGGAATCCTTTAGATTTGTTACAAAGTTATATGTGCAGATTTAAAATTTATACCTGGTGACTTTAATGTCACACAATTCATGTCATTGAACATGTAATTGTTTCTACATTTCATATTGTACTGTACTTGGAGATTGTATTATAAATCTTTTGTGACTATGAGTTATTTTGGTATGTTGCTTAACATTGATTTATGTTAGTTCATGTTACTTTAATTTGAATCCACTATTTCCAGAGCAGCCACTTAATGCAGCAAGTATTTAGACTTGACTATTTACTAAGTTTAAATTTTATATGCAGTGCTGGAAGCTTTGTAGAAAGTACTTCATAGAAAAGTTCAGTATTTTTCCTTCATTGAGATATTTATATTTTATAATAGTGATATATCAATTTGTGATCATGTGTATAATATAAAAATAATGTGATACTTTATGCATGCAAAATTATTAATTTCGGTTTTATAGTTACTATATATGTCATTTGTAAATTAGTAAGAATTAAAATGCAGAGAAATACATTTAGCCTATTGATTCTCACTTAGACTTTGATTCAGGATCTTGAAATATTTTGAAACTATTGCCTTAAATAGCAATTATTGTATTATAGACATGTAGACATAGTTTTTCTAGTCAAATAATTGTGAGTACTGAATTAGCTCTAACCAATTGTGATTAGAGCTTGTTTTCTTTCTAAAGGAATTTCCAATTCCTAGGCTAATTTTAGAAATAACCATATAAAGCAAATTATTATAAGTAGTAAATAGTTATAAGTAAATAATCACAAGTTAAATTTAATAGACAGCTGTCTTCACTGTGTTTAGGTGAGTTAATTTAAATATTAGGTGCTGTAATATTTTTTCTTCAGAAATTATTAATGTTCTATATTCCATTGTTTTTAATTATTTTAGGCTGCAGTTCATGGAGCTCGTTTCAAAGGGCAGGATCTAAAACTGGCATGGAATAAACCAATAACTAATATTTCAGCTGTTGAAACAGAAGAAGTTGAACCTGATGAAGAGGAAGTATGTTTGTTTTTTTCACTTGGTTTTGCCCTTAAATGTTCACATTTTTATATAAATTGTGATTTTTATGGCTGTGATTTTAAACATAAAACTTTTATTCCTGAGCCATGTTTCAGGCAGAGTATATCAGATAGAGACAACTTTAAATTTTCTGGATTAATGAAATCTGTGGATTGTTAATCCAAAAAAGAATATATGCAAAACATATATGTGTGTATACACACACACACACACATACATATACACACACGAGCTAGAAGACAAGTTTTCATTTACTCTTAATAGCATAATTATTTGTTAGATTTTTTTTTTATCCATAGGAAATCTTGTAATATTTCACGTTTTAAAGTATATATTTTCAATTGCTTTATTAACATTTCAGTTACTTTTTATTTTAATTCATATTGTTTTAGTTCATTAGAATGAATGCCTGGTATATGGTAGATACTGTGATAGGCATAAAAATGAATAAGACACGGTCCCTATCATCAAGGAGCTTATAATATGGAAAGGGGGGTCGTGCTGACAGACCCATAAGAAACAAATTATAATAAAAGGCAGACTGATATGCTGAATAAAGATTTGAACAATATGCTGTTGGAATCCAAAGGAAGGAGTGATTATTTCTGTCCATAAGAATCTTGGAGTTGGTGACAGTGGAACTGAATCGTAAGTGATAGTAAAGCTTTCCATAAACCAAGAGCTTGGACGGGGAATATAGTTGAGAGGCATATTTGAGCAGAGGGATAATTGTAGAGATTACGTTTTTCTTGGGTAACAGCAGTTAGTTGGAGACTTTAAGCATAAAGACTAGTGAGCCCTTTGAACAACCTTAAACTTAAAAATAAGCAACTCTTAATTTTAATCATGAAATAAACTGTAGGAAAAAGTTGAGGAAGTTAAAAAATAAAGGTAAGGTAGGGACACTAAACAAACACATGTTTTACCTCTGTTAGCTTATCAGTGTCACTTCATTTTGTTTGAAGAGCATTCAAGGCTGTTAACACATATCCATAGTCAAATGCAAGAATAAATTGTGTGTTTTGAAACTCATATACATGATTTGTCATTTTATATTTTAGATTATACCTTTGTCCTTCCATGAGTTTGAATTGAATGGGGAGAAAAGCAGGAGAGCTCCTGGTATTAGGTATTTTGAAAAGCAGTCTGAGAAGCTTTTATGAAAGGAATGGAGAAAAGGAATGCTATAAAGAAAATGTTTGTTTACGTACAGTAGAAAATCTGGATAGACTTTTATACAACTTATTGGTTGATTTAGTGTCCAGCATTAGGGTAAGTCAGAGAAGACTTACTGATGTTTTCTTTAAAAAAAAAAAAAAAGATACTAAGCAATGTTTTGTAGGTATAGAGAAGATAGCATTATTTGGTAAAGAGAGGCAGGAGAAATGGCATGTACAAAGGCTTACTTTGATAATTTTTTAGTTCCTGTTTGATGCAAGCAATAGAATAGATACTGTAGAGAAAACATTGAGTCAGTAAAAGTTGCTTTTTGTTTCTTGAATGTCCTAGCTATAGCAATACCTTTTGTATTCGACTCTGTTGAGAGAAATCAGTATTTAAAAGTGTCACCTTTTTTCTTTTCTTTTTTTTTTGGGTAAATTCCTAAATGCATTTTAACCTAAAGTTTCAGGAAGAGTCTATGGTGGATGACTCATTACTTCAAGATGATGATGAAGAAGAAGAGGACAATGAATCTCGGTCTTGGAGAAGATGATTTGACTGATCATTGATCTGCACATGCTAGAACTCTACCTGTGTTTCATTAGTATTATCTAATGTACTTTTACATATTTGTAAAAACAATTTTTGGTAAATGTGATGAAGATGGATTTCACAAATAGAAGAAAACTACCTTCTGATCCTGTATTTTGAAAGATTGATGTTTGCATTTTATTTCAGTAAACAATTGCTAAAGACATCACACTAGAAACATGCAATGTTTTTATTACATACTTCTGAACAATACAGAATTCTTCGGGTTCTTTGTAATTTAACTAATAGGTCTGAAAACTTATGACCAATACTTGTAATAACTTAGAGGAATTTGTTTTACTCCAAATAAGGAATGAATTTGCATTTAAAATCTTAATGAATGTTTTCAAAAATGAATAGATAACCTAGTACTCCGAAGTCTCCAAGTATGTATTCATAATATTACATAGTAGTATGCTTAGGCTTTACTATGTATTAGCCTTTTGTTGGACTTGTGTATGTATTTTACCATATGGGTTTCATTGATAATGGTGTATGACTGCTTTGCATATGACTTTCCTTATGCATTCAGATGTTTAAAATAAAGTGGAATGGTCTTTTAAAAAGAAAAGAAAAGAAAAAAAAAAAAGCAATGACAGAAAAAAAAACAACCCACAACCAAGATGATGTTCTTTGATTTAAAAAAAGAAAAAAAAAAAGAAAAGAAAAGAAAAAGAAAGAAAAAAAAAGTTAAAATAGACCATTCCTGATGGTGATCTACCCTTTCCCCCAATTATCACAAAAAGAGCTATAATCACTAACTTATTCTTAATAATAATGGTTACTGATACCTTTATAATAATGTACAATCCAATGTTTAAAATTTATACCACTTCAGTTTGATCCTATAAATTTTCAACAGATGTCTTAAAATTTAAAAGCAGGCTGATTAGTTTGGAACCAGACTTCAAGTAGAGTTAACATTTGGTGAATAAGAAAACCATCACATTACATTTTGGATGTATGAAAGAAAACTTGACCATTTGAAGATGTATGAATAAAGAAATGTACTGTAGATACTACTTTAGGAAAACACTGTTTGGTAAGTGTTTCAGTCTGATATTTTAAGTGTGTGTTTCCTATATTTGTATAAAAATATTTGACATTTACAACATTGTGATTTTTAAGTGGATATCTCTGGCAAGTGAACATGATCACTTAAAGTTGATACAGGATATAAATGCATTCTTTGTAGAATGAGAGGGTGGGAGGATACATATTTATATTTTTAAATTTATCATTTTGTTTCCAATGTTTCTGCTCCTCCTGAGATTATAGTGATTATATTAAAAGTTACATCAAAAACATCACTTTCTTTCCATACTGTGGTCCTCACAATCACAAACTGTAATTCTACCACCCACATTCTTCTACCAGTGGAGTGACTAGTGGATTTTTTCCACACTTAGGGTATATAATGTTCTTGATGGTAATACTATTTCATAGAAATGTTTTGACTTGCAATTAGTACATATGTTTATATTTAAAATTTCAAAGTCAGTTTCTTTTGTCCAAATAGTGACTTTATTAAAAAACTTCACTATACTTAGTTCTAAGATAGATTTTTATGTAGTGTCTTTTATGTTGACTATATTCTATTCTGATTTGTTAGGTAAGTTTGTTTTCTTTTCTTTTTAGTAGTCGTGAAAGGTGCCAAATTGGCAGAGGCTCACGTTTCTTCTTTTTACACCAAACAGGTATTATAAAGAAAAATAAAATCTTTCAAAGGCCAGTGAAATCTGGCCAATAATGGAGTGACATGCTGATTTTTGGCTTTAATTTGATTAGTAAATTTTAGCCTGATATTTTAAAAATTACTGTAAAATTCCTTATTATGTAACTGAATTTACCTATTACTTAAATTCACAAATAGGTAATTATTCTTTTTAGTTTTACATTCTCTAGTAACCTAAAATTACCGTATTTTCTGGCGTATAAGACGACTTTTTAACCCAGGAAAATCTCTCAAAAGTCGAGACAAAACTGCTAAAATGGTAGAGGGAGAAAGTAGAGGAGATAGTTGGGTCACTTCTCTCACTAGCCTTCTTGTTATTTGATAAGATTTTTTTGAGATTTTCCTGGGTTAAAAAGTCGTCTTATACGCCGGAAAATACGGTAAAATGTTTCAAGCCATTTTGAATCAGAAGATTCAAGTGAATGAATCAGAAGACAATTATATATCAATTTGGTCCAGAAGTATGGGGATTAAATATTATTTAGATTTTAATTGCTGTTAAGTTTTTAAAATTAATATGCTTATAAGTACTAGTAGTCTACATGTACTTTCATATATTCTCATTCAAAGCTTAAGCTATCCCTTTAAATCAGTTGTTAAATTTCCATTTTATAGATAAGAAAATTTAGGATAATAGAGATGGAATGACTTGCCCAAAGTCACTGCTAGTCATGGAAAGACTAGAATTGAATGCGCTCATTCTGATTTCAGTGCCAACTATAGTTTTTAAAAACTCCTTTCTAATTATTGATTGAGCATGAAATTGTGTGCAATAAATGTGTAGTTCTTGCAGAATATTAGTGGACTTCTTGATCATTAGTCAGTTCATAACTTTACCCTCCCTTTTAATACAGCGCTTTGTTCATATCTCTGTTACAAGTACATATATTGCAGTATAATTTATCTGGTTTATATGTCTGTCTTCCCCATTAGATTACAAGCTCCTCTAGGAAGGGGACCATGTCTTATTCATCTTTTTATCTCTAGTGATTATCACAAAGTCTGGCTCATAGTGGGCATAAGATGATTGTTGGATGTATTAGTGAATGAATGCACGTTTGAATCTCCAATAATGGAGTGACAATTACCTCCCTTGTTAATTCTTATCAATTTTTCAAAAATATCTCTTGAAGCTCTTCTCAGTCATTGGGACCATTTTACTAAAAAATTGCTACAGTTAGGTATTGCACCACGGGGGTTAGAAATGCTGATGGAGGAATACACAGGTAGTTTTAGTGGAATTTCCATAAACTAAGCTGTTAATATTTTTAGAGAATTGAATGTTGTAGTCAGTTTCAGGAGTAAAATGGCCTTTTGGTTTATATTAGTATATAAAAATAGAAATGGCAAAGGTCATTAATCTAGTCCTTCCCACTGTTTTTATATCTAGTCCATTCCCTAGTTTAGAGTACTGGAAAAGGGTTAAGAGATTTAGCTTTTGGTCCCAGCTCTATAACTCACTCTATGGCCTTAGATAAGTCTCTTCACTTATCCAGGGAAGTTTCCTTGTCTGTAAAATGAAAGTGGTTGGACTAGATGATCTCTACGTTTCCTTTCACATTTTTAGTTTCCCTGGTGTATATTAACATCTAATCTAAAACAATTTAATATATCTATATCAACTCTACTTGTTGCTACTGTTCCTGTCTTATCAGTTGAAACAATTTCCAATTTGGTTATGATAATTCATATTGTTTGTCTTAGTACAGTTTTATATGTAGTATTCTCAAATGCTTGCCTTTGCTGGCACAAATTTGATTTAGCATATAAAATACGGATTAACTTCTGTATTCACTAGCACTTTTCCTTTCTGCTTATAACTCTTCGATTCACTTCTGAATTCAAAGTTTAAAACACTTTCTTATTATACTATGCTACCTAAAACTTGAAACACATTTTTAAATACAGTTCTCTTATTAAGTATAGATCTGGGCTGAATTGGGAATAAAAAAGGATTGAGAACAATGTAGTTAACTACTGTTTACAGGAAAAAAAATAAGGAAAATTATGTATTGATAAAAGATTGATTAGGATTACTTCAAGGGATGGTTGAATTGTCGTTTTACATATTTCAGTATTTTATGTCTCTACCTAAGTAGTGTTGTTTTAAATGTTATTGGACAATTGTAACATTTTAAAATTTAATTTTAGTATTTAACCAATGTCCAAGCATTTATTGAAATCATGTTGTAGGAATGGGAGAGTATTCCATAGTGCTTGTTTTATTGCAATATGATCAAATGTATCAATTAGTAGTTTACTATGAAGATAAGATTTCACTGTTTTAGCTGATTATCTGTAGAAAGAATGGCTGAGTTTAATTGAAGGAAATTTCCTGTTACTAAAACTGTTTTATGAAGAGTGTATTTCCAATCTTAATTGGAACACTGATCACTGACTCTAAAGGTTATGGAAAGGAAGCAAATAGTTGCTTGTTTGGTACATTAAAATATCAATGGTTATGTTACAGTATTATACAACATCTATATTTTCATTTTCTCCTTACCTACAATGTGAACTAATTAAAGAAAATTATTTTTGCTTCTAGAATTTATATAAAAATTAAAGCTTTTTAAAAAATCTCTTACAAAAGTATTTTAGCCTTTTAAAACAAAAAATATACTGCATGGAATTCTGGGTAATTAAGTAATTTCACTTCTTGATCTTTCAGGGTTTTTCTTACTGTTCTAAAACCCTATAAATTAAAAGTCGAAATTTAACCTAGTTTTAAATCATGAGTATATAACATTTGTAAGGCAGAAAGAGAAATGTCCTTTTCCCAGGCTCAGGAACTACCTTATTCTTGTTAACTTCTTGAACTGGTTAGTTGCTCTAAAGTATGTATGCAGGCTTTTAGAGAAGAGTAGTTTTTTTTCTCTCTCTGATTATTATATACCTGTCAGATGACAGCAGATAATTTCTAAAATAGCTACCTAGAAGTTCTCAGAAACAAATCTTGGTGAACATGACTGCCATGCTCAGTAATTCTAATGAAAGCATTGTTTAGTTGAAAAATTTCTAGTTTGGTAAATAATTTTCTTTCAGTTTTATAAGTATTATGTTATTCATTACTTAGTATAATTGAAAGCATTTTTTATGTTACTTTTCTGGTATCAGTTTATTATACTTGTTCCTATCCATGCTTCCTCATTCATTTCATGTACCTATTCATTTCCCCATCATACAAAATTAACCTTCTTGTGTATACCAAGCACTGCCTCATTTTGATATGTTCCTTTTATTTATTTTTGTTAATCATTGTGCTTAGTATAGAATTTTATGTCATATAGTGTGACTAAAGAATGACGTGATTATCATGTGGAGTTTAAGGTAGCTAGATATACTGTGCAGCTAATTTGAAATTTTGGGGAAACTTGAGATAATTGTTTTGCTTTCATTTTTATATGTAATACCTTGGAATTTGCTCATGATTTTTTCAAATTACTTTGCCTACCTATACCCTCTAAAAAATTTGCTATCTGATCAGTTACTACATTTCCTAACCATAATTTTTAGATGATAGACATGTAGAGCTGTGATTTTTGCAGCTTAATGTTTTAAGGAAGCATGATGCACAGAGGTTCCATTAAAAAATCAAGCTGATTTTTAAAGTAGATCTGTCTACAACTTTGATTTTGATCCTTTCTCAAGTAGACCTTTTTTTAAGTTTAGAAAAATTGGAGATCAATTTATGGTGTGATTCAGTGTTTAGATTCATTTACGATTTGCAGAGTTTTTTTTTAATAGTCTTCTCTTTTTCCAGCAGAGAGAGATCATCATTGCCTGAATTTAGCTTTGTGACTACAACAGCAAGATCTGTTCCTGTCTGCATACGACTGTTACAATAACTCCATTACTTTATGTTTGCCTTTTATCAATTTGAATAGATGTTTACATGTACTATAATTAGCATTTTATCTTTACAGTTCTCTAAGGGAACATTTGAGTCCAGAACTATATCAGAGTGTGTGCTTTGTCTGACCTTATTCTTAAATGTTTTCTCCCCTTTATTTCCTTTTTTTTTTTTAACACCACAAGAAGACAAAAGACCTCTTGGTTTCCTAATATGACATAAGTTCAATCTCAGTCAAGTTCAGAATTGTGTCTAGGGAATCTATAAAACCATGATGCTGTGATAATTAACGTGAACAATTTAAAATGAAGAAAATGATTGAAAAGTTAAGCATGGTTTACTTTTAAATTTTCTGAGTTTTAAAAGGCTATATTTCTGGGGTTAGAAGAGTCAGTTAAATAATTTTGGACAGATGGTAAAATACTTTTTTTACTCACACTTGCCTATTTCTTCTAAATACATTTACTCAAATTGATCCCAAGACCACTTATCTGAATAATTTTAAAGTTCTTAGCTCTTTAAAACCAACAAGGAGACTATTTTTCTTTCTTTTCAAGTACTTCAGGATGACCTATGGAGTATAAATATTGAAAAATATCTATTAAATGTTTAGTTTACAAAGTTTTTCCATATTTTACTCACAGTCAAGATATCAAAGACAATCTTGAAAGCAAGGGGAAAGAAAGTTGTGTGTCTTACATTGTTAAAGACTACTATAATTTTCCTATTTTAAAAGGTATATGTCCATATTATTAGTAAGCAATTATTAATATTACTACTAATGTTACTAATATGGCTTAGAATTATTTATAGAACATGATTTAATTTAACCCAGGTATTTACCAAAAATACTCCTTTTATAATGGGTGCCATTAAAAAAGTTTTCAGAAAATCAGTTTTTGAATATTTCAATTTCTCATGAGGCATTTGAGAAAGAAATTATTCCTGGTACAAACTCTTTATTAGGAAAGTCCAAACTACGCTTGATTCTGCTCACCCTTGTCCATGCTATAATTCCACTTTTTTTTTTTTGCGTGCAAAGTTGACTATTCTGTAAACGCTTTATTGAGTGTGCATTGCCTTTGTCTTCATGAAAAATAAAAAGAATGAACACATCTATCATAATGTAAATAATCTATTTTGATCCACGTTAGTTGGAGACAGCATGGTTAATATTAGGCTTGGTTTGAAGGAAAAGTACAGACTTTGGAAGGTATTCAAACATAATTATGACGTACTAGTATACAAGGCCATTTTAAAATTAAACTTTAGTTTTAATTTGCATACTATCATATAGCGAGTTTGTAAATATTTTTTCAAATTAATTCAGTATTTTTTTAAGGAAAGATTCTCTGCCCATCTAATAGTGGTTTCCGTGCTAGGTTAGAAACCTAAAGAACGTTTTCCGAGACCATATTTGCTGTTAACAGTTGTAGTTGGTTAATGGATGTGGACCACATACTACTGCCTTCAACTTTATTTTGTCAACTTCCTGTTTTCCCCTTACCTTTAAATTAAAAACAAAATAAAGCAAAACAAAATGAACTACCATTTGAATCAGAGTCAAGATGATTTGATTCTCATTTAAGATCATTGTGCTTTTTGGAATTTGCTGTGAGATCCAGTAGATCAGTTAAGTAGTTAAATTCCCATATGTTGATTACTTAAAGAAGGATTTTTATTTCATTTTCCTGAATAAGATCCTCATGAAGCTATGTGTAGATAACTGTACAGAATTACTTGTGTAATTGAATGATGCAGTTTACCACTGCATAATTGCATTATGGAAACCTTTTATATATCTATATTTTTAATATACTTGGATTTTACACTATCAGCTGTTCTAGTCATGCTATATTTGTTTTTTAAAATAGAGTTTATAAATATTTATGCTCAAAATACAAATTGATTGAATATTTTGGATTTGTTTACAAGATAAATAAGTGATGCAGCCCCAAAGTGTCTTAGGAAAAAGTCATTGGTGCTATAAAACCTTTCAATATCATTTTTGAATCTCTTTGGATTGCTAGGCTTCCATCTATGATTGCTTCTCACTTGTTTTATTCTAACAGCATAAGTAGAAAAGTGGGCCGTGGTGAGGAAAGAGCCCAGTCCAATAGGAAATACCCCGTAATTAAAGATAAGCAGAATGACGTACTTATTTTTGCCCAGCTTCCCCCAAAGAAATCGCTTCTTCAGTTTATCATTGTCTCTTGATGAGAGGAACTGTGTTAACCTGGCTAAAATTAAAAAAAAATGAAACTTTGAGCATGGCTCAGTTTTCCTATATTTCAAATAGAAAACTTTTCTAGTCTGAAAATACGGTGTAATCCTGCTCTGCTTTAAATTCCCATTTGTCTTTTACTCAACAGGAGGCAGGGTAATTCTTAAATATTTATGGAACATTTGATGAGTTGGAAGGAGATGTATTATTTACATTGTACAAGTTTTGTGTTAATACGTAGATTGTTTTCTACATCTACAAAACTTTATTCCAGCACCTTAGTGAATGTTCTTAAGATACAATTTTTTAAGTATCAGCAAACCATTCGTAGATGTTTATTTTTTATTCTCAGAATCCTGAACCTGTTCTGGGTGTGATAGAACATATATGGCACAGATTTCCTTTAATAAGTGGTTTAATTTAACTCAACTTCTGTGGATTGTTGAACTTAAAACACCAAAGGAATCTTTTCTTGTCTGGAGACTGGATTGTTCCAGTTTTTAATACCTGTGCCCATAAGTATCCATTTCATGAATGCGTGTTGGCATGGGAAAAAATTCCCTGCTCTTTGAGTGGAGCGAAAGAAATTGGTTAAGCTGTAGCAGCTTTTTTTTTTTTTTTTAAGTATGAAAACTTGAACTGAAAAAAAGTAAAACTTGAACTAGAAAACTACTCTTGTATGCTTAGAATGTTTTTAGTATTACATGTTTATGTGGGTTTGTCAACATTTTTATTTATAGTTGAATTATGTTTTGTTAAATATCCATAATGTTTATTATTTTTATATTTTGAAAAAATTTTAAATAAAATAGTCTTACTTAAAAGCAATTGTTAACTTTTTAAAATTGTCCTTCATGTTGCATCAATAGAAAGAAAAATGTGCGGTCCTCAGGCATTGCACAATTGAGAATTCTGGAAATGTTTAAATAAAGAAATGGCTTCACATTGCCTCTTTCCCTCTTTGCCCTCCATTCTCACTTTAAAGTGCTCTAAGTCACCTTTGGTACCAATGTGTTCTTTGGCCTAATGGCTTTTTTCTCATACATACACAAAGCTTCTATATCCTTATCCTCCCTAATTCCTGCTGATGTTGCCATTCAGGGACCAACGTGAGCATGAAAATATGTCAAAAGACTACCATAGATTCTAAAGTGGAATTTGATGTAAAGTACTTACATTGTCAACCTTTGCAAGTTCATAGAATTTCCATAATTTTCAGTTTTCCTTTGAAACATTTCTCCCGATTTAATTTACTTTTCCAGCATTCAGCATATTCATTTCATATTTTTTCAAGTGATAAAAATATTTTTTTATTACAGATATACCTTCTATCATATATAATCTGGGTTTAAAAAGCTTGATAAGAAACTTTTCCACTAGTGGCACTACTTTCATGAGAATACATTATCTCCAAGTGCTTAAAAGTCTTGATAAAAATCTAGTTAAATCTAGTGAAATAGGAGAGGACTTTGGGTAATAATGACACACTTGGTAAAGTTATTTAAAATAATTACATATTTTACATTTAAAATAATTATATATAGCCAGCCCCATGGAATATTTGCAGACTGACCATGTTGTCAGCTTTCACTTAACCTGAAAAATGTTTCTGTATGTGTGAATGCATTTGGCGTTTTTAAATCCTTTTTCAAAATCACACATGTTATAGCTAGACATTGAAAATAAAAAGACAAAGGTAGGATGATAGAAGGCCTATCTATAAATGATCATGACATTTTTAAGTGGAGTTATATAATATATATTCTGTTGTCTTCATTTATAACAGATTCATACCATTTTCAAAGCTCCATTTGTAGATGAATCAATGTATGGAATCCTCATTTTGGGCACTTAGGGCTTTCCCATTTTTTAATTTAATTTAATAAAAGAGTAATATTGAAATTGACCATTTCTATGGGATGCCTAAGCCATGCTCACCAGCCAATCAGAGCGGCTGTATGCAAATTAACCCAGCCAAGATGGAGGCGGCAGTCATGGAGCTAGAGTAAACAGGCAGCTTCCATTGCACCAGGAGTAAATGGCTGGGCCTCTCTGTGCTCCAGGCAACATACTTGCAACATTCTTTCAATTATAGAAGCCACGAGCTGAAGCAGACAGGAGGCTTCGTTACCTGCCTAGGCATCGGCTTAAAGGAACAGTGTATCAATTATAGAAGATAACCCCCAGTAACCTGCTTCCAGCCAGCCTTGCTGGGACATTGGGTCAGTGGGAGCTGTGGGCAGCCTGAAAGCCTGAAAACACCTCTCAGCCCATCA
Organism: Murina feae; assembly: GCA_004026665.1. Taxonomy (NCBI): domain Eukaryota; kingdom Metazoa; phylum Chordata; class Mammalia; order Chiroptera; family Vespertilionidae; genus Murina; species Murina feae. The sequence continues at coordinate 3,126 of PVJC01006821.1, read as the reverse complement.
CCCAGGCTGGCCACACCCCAATGGGGTGAGGGACTCCACTGCAGGGTTTGGCCAGCCTGCAAACAGCCATCAGTCCCTCACCCAGGCTGGCCAGGTACCCCAGTAGGGGCCCAAAACCCAAAGGGACTGTGGGCAGCCTGAAAACGCCCCTCAGCTCCTTACCTAGGCTGCCCAGGCACCCCAGTAGTGACCCAAAACCTGAAGGGACTGTGGGCAGCCTGAAAATGCCCCTCAACCCATCACCCAGGCTGGCCAGGTACCCCAGTAGGGGCCCAAAACCCAAAGGGACTGTGGGCAGCCTGAAAACGCCCCTCAGCTCCTTACCTAGACTGCCCAGGCACCCCAGTAGTGACCCAAAACCTGAAGGGACTGTAGGCAGCCTGAAAATGCCCCTCAACCCATCACCCAGGCTGGCCACACCCCAATGGGTTGAGAGACCCCACTGCAGGGCTTGGCCAGCCTGTAAACAGCCATCAGCCCCTCACCCAGGCTGGCCAGGTACCCCAGTAGGGGCCCGAAACCTGAAGGGACTGTGGGCAGCCTGAAAACAGCCCTCAGCCCACACCCCAATGGGGTGAGGGACCCCACTGGGGGGCTTGGCCATCCTGCAAACAGCCATCAGTCTCTCACCCAGGCTGGCCAGGTACCCCAGTAGGAACCCAAAACCTGAAGGGGCTGTGGGCAGCCTGAAAACACCCCTCAGCTCCTCACCTAGGCTGCCCAGGGACCCAAAACCTGAAGGGACTGTGGGCAGCCTGAAAATGCCCCTCTGCCCATCACCCAGGCTGGCCACACCTCAATGGAGTGAGGGTCCCCACTGGGGGGCTTGGCCAGCCTGCAAATAGCCACCAGCCCCTCGCCCAGTCTGACCAGACACACCAGCAGGTGGACATCCCCAGAGGGGTCCCAGACTGTGAGTGCACAGGCCGGGCTGAGGGACCTCCCAAGTGCACAAATTTTTGTGCACCGGGCTTCTAGTTTTAATATAAATGGTGCTATATCCCTGAACAAATTTGATTCTTTCAAGATAAATTCTCAGAACTGCTGGATAAAAGTACACTTGTTTTTAAAATCTGTGATGCATTTTGAATTTGATCTTTTACAACACACATTAAGTATAAACACCTAGCTTTGGAGAACAGCATAAATTATTTATTTTTGCACACATGTTAGGACTTACTGAATTTATTCTATATTCATATAACAGGAACAAAACTATGTTTAAGATAGTAGTTCTAGTGTAATAGTGACATTGTTATTTTCCACAGTATATAGTTGCCAGGATTTTATGTGTGATTTGGAATTACAGATTTTTATAACTTAATAGCATTTTGTAAATTTTTAAGAACTATTATAACCTCAATTAGTCTATTGAAAGGTAAGGCAGATTATCTTCGTAAAATGAAAATGGCAGGATCAGGGTATGAATGTTCATTTCTTAATACCATATCTACTACAAGAGTACACAAAGTTACCAAATAATTTTACTCCCCCATATTTTGTTTCTCAACTCTCCAAACTGCTTTTCTTCAGCAAAATATATTTTCCCTAGGAAGTTCATGAGCATTTGTTACTGAAATTTATGAAACATGAAATAAACTATGAAAGAAGAATATAGGTATGGAAAGATAGTGAATTCCATATATTTTCCTCCTATGTCATAAATAATAAGATAATCCATTTTATTGGTAAGAATAAAGTTGCAAACAACATTTTCCTGACCTATCCATGGAATGATCATGTTTTATCTACACAATAGTATATTACATTAATTTCAGTATTTGAGGGTTTGCAGTGTTATGTCCATTTTCTTTCGTTGTCAATCTTTTGTTCACTTTTATAGATTTAAAATAGGTATTGAAGTGTGAAAGAATATATTTTGTGTTCAGTGATATGAGGATCATGATTCTGATTGAACTATAGTACTCAGTGTGATTTTGAATTTAGGACTTGGAGTTAATGAAAGGACCAAATTCCTACTTCTGATTTTAAGGATGATAGAATATAAATTACAAGAAAAGTAAGCCTTTGAAGTCTTTAACATTCTTGAAAGATTCATGTTAAAATGTTACTTATCCCAAAGCTCTCATTTAAATAAAAACTTTCAGTGACATTACCAACCTATTTTTTTTTTAAAGGAGAAGACTATTAGAAGTCAGTGTTAGGAAGAAATATGTAGAAGTTATATAGATGTTTGCAGTCTTCGAGTTAGAAATGGATAGCTGTCAAATCTGTACTAAGTTTATTGCAGTATTTAAGTGTTTGTTGTTTGTTTTTTAGTCTAATAGGTAACATTCCAGTTTTACATTTTTATTTTTCTGCCAAGTCAATATTCACAGAAAATTAAAGAATGGTAAGAGGCTCTCTGGCATTTAGCACTTGCCATGTATGAATGGGCTGAGAATTTGAAAACTAAATAGGTACCTTGGCAAAAATATTCTTTGAGCACTGCTCAGATTATTAGTCATGATAACCCTCACACATTTCATACTTGTTATACTACATAGATGAAAAATACATGTAAAAATATTCTAACCACCATTCTTTGGTTAACCTAAAGGAAGAATTTTTAAATTTTGTTAAGATCTGCAGTGAAAAAGGGGAGAATCCAAATAATGTTGTGGACCAACATTCGTGAGAATAAGACCACCGACTCCAATTAGGTCTTAAGCAGCAAGCAAGGATTTATTGAGCTGGCCAGCTGATCTGCAGCAAACAATCTCGCCTGCAGCAGCAACGGCCTTGGTGCTAAGCAAACTCTTATTCACAGAAACCACAAATATCCAAAACATTCTTGGTTACAATTACAAGGTCTATTCAGGGTTGTGACACACTAATGTAAACTTGGTGTTATGTCTAGTTACCCATCTTTGTTCACATCCTTGGTTTCTTGTCAGATTACAAAGAATTCTGACTGGGGCACGGCTGGGAACAGCTTTGAAAATTTTTCTACTGACATTCAACTCAACTCATTACACTCAATCAACTCATTACACTAAGAGTGCTCACAAAAGAAGAGCCATCTAAGATGACAAGGCTGGGAAGAGATGGATTACAAACTTAGTCCTGTACTTGTTCAGAATGAAAGCAGCCTCAAAGCAAGAACATCCCCCCCCCCCCCCCCCC
>PVJC01006820.1:0-53562 GCA_004026665.1 Murina feae | reverse complement strand
AGACAGGTAATAGAGATACAAAGAGGGTGTACCTCAGGAAGCTAGACATTTAAATGAAAAAAATATAATGAGATAAATCCACTAGTAGAAGGATATGCAAGGCAATAAAGACAGAAAAAGCTTTGCAGAAGGGATGACTGAATAATGAATAAAGAATTCATTTTGAATAATGAATTGTTTGCAAGGGGGGAGGAAGGAGAATAGCCTACATAGGAAATAAGTTCAAAGAAGTTTCAAGAGAAGAATAAGGCAATGTTTACCTGCTTCTATAAAGCCAGTAGGAGAGCAAGAGTTAACAACAAGCCATCCACCTAATGTAATGTAACATAATCATGGGCGTGACATCTCATTACCCTTGCCATATTCTGTTGGTCACAGTCTCACTCCTAGTCTAAGGGAGAGGATTGTACAGGGCATGGACACCAAAAAACAGGGGCCATTGCAGGACACTTTAAGGGCTGTCCACCACTTGGGCACACACATTCTGTACTGCCACACCCCAGAAATATCCCTCAAGAGGTTCCTCCCCACCGTCAGAGTACCGACTTCCCATGTTACTGTTGGCATGCTGTTGACGCGGTTTTTCCCACAGGTGTTGGAAGAATGCAAGATTTATTGGTTTTCAGTTTGTGTGTTTTATGAAAGCTCTACATCATTATGGAAAAGTTCCAAATAGTACTGATAAGTAAAAGTACAAAGGACAGATTCTCTACCTCCTTTCCCATTCACAAACCCCCAGAACCGCTGCTCAGTAGTAGTTTTTGGAAATAGTTTGTGGATAGTGCAAGCTATCAAGACTAACACAGTTTCAGGAAAACAAAAGCACCATCTGTCAAAGAGAAAATAGGAGTTGTCCTGGGCAAGGTCAGCTATTGAGTGTCTGAGGTACCCACAGTGATGATCAAAGGGTAAGAGATTCATTAAGAAGGCAAGAGGGGAGGCAGAGCAGCTGCAGAGGCAGTCTCCATCCTGCCACATGGGGCTGGGGCTTAGAGAGTGAAAGTTCAGTCGTAGGTTAGGGAGAGGTTAAAACCAAAAGATTAACTACAAAATAAAAGAAGTAAAAAATAAAAGGAGTGCAATAAAAAAATTACATAGAAATAAAACCAAGAGATTATTGGGAGTAAAGAAGAAGAATATTAACATGAAAAGACTTTAAAGTATTAAAGTAAATAGAGGTAAAAAATTAAAAGAAACACTGAAAATTAAAGTCAAGACAAAGAATGATAAAAGTTAGGGTTTTTTTTTTTTAATGAACTGACAGTTTACAAGAAACACAGATGGTCTATATATATGGAAAACATTATGGCTTAGTCTCCCTTTTAACCAAAAAATTAATAATAAAAATCACAAGATACTGTTTCTTGCATAGATTACAAAAGGTTTAAAAGTTTGATAACATGAGGGAAACAGTCTCATACACTGCTAGTAGGACTATACATTTCTGTGGCCTGTTTAGATGAAAATTTGATAATATCTATAATAATTTATAAAGCTACTTGAATCAATCCCATCTAAACTAATAAAAGCGGAATAGTAAAATTAACCGTCCCTTCGGGACGCCTACAGCCAATCAGAGTGGCTGTATGCAAATTAGCACAGCCAAGATGGCGAGGCCCACAGCAAACTGGTCCCCCTGAGGAGCAGGGTGGGAGGAGCAAGCAGGCCCCCATGCTGCGGCCTGGAAATAGACAAATGGAGGAGGGTACACATAGGCAGAAGCTTAGCCTCGGTGACCCGAGGTCGGTTCCAGGCCATGGTGGCAGCCGCAGGTTCGGGGGAGCAAGCTGGCTGACCAGCCCTCGCCCCTGCGGCTGAGGCCTGGAGAGAGACCATTGGCAGGAGAAGTACTTAGCGCCCTGCATGCCCTGCTCCTGGGTCTGATCAGCCCCAGCGGCTAGTGCTAAAAGCGCCTTCCGGCACCCAGAGAGGCGTGTCCCATCGGCCCGCACAGGGTGCTAAGCAAGCGATGGGAGAGAAAGCAATGGGGACCCTCAGGCAGCATCCAGCAGGGCCTGCTTGGAGGTCACCACACAGACAAGTGGGGGCTGCAGGCAGCACACAAGCAGGGTCTGCTGGGTGATAGGAGAACAGGGAAGCAGGGTGACCAGACAGCCGGTAATCCGACTGCAGTCAGCACCCAGCAAGGGCTGCTGCACTGCCATGGGGGGGCAAGGAATCTCTGGGAGGTCACTGTGGTGACCCCCTAGCAGATAAGCATGCTGCAGGCAGCACACAGCAGGGTCTGCTGGGTAGTGGTGGCCACCATGGGGGAGCAGGCAAGGGGGCCACTAGAAAACAGGTATTAGGACCAGCAGGCAGCACACAGCAGGGCCTGCTGAGCTGTGGCTGTGGCGAAGGGGGAGCAAATCAGGACCCACAGACAGCACCAGCAGGGCACCCTGTTGGGTGGTGGCAGTGGCAATTGGGGAGCAGGCAAGCAGGGCGACCATGGAGCAAGCAATGGGGACCTACAGGCAGCACCCAGCACGGACTGCTGGGTGGTGACTGCATCCACCAGAGAGCAGGCAAGTGGGGTGACCAGTGAGCAGGCAATCGACCTGCAGGCAGCACCCAGCAGGGCCTGCTTGCCCATCCCCATGGTGTGGAGCAGACAGGCTCGGCAGAGAGCAGAGAATCACATGAAGTAGACCAAAGCCATCAGTAGCACATCTCCTGAGGGCTCCCCAATTGGGGAGGGTGCAGGTCGGGCTGAGGGAACTCCCCACCTGCCCTCCCCCTCCCCCACCTACCCGTGCACGAATTTCGTGCACCGGGCCCCTAGTTTATGATAATGTATCATAAGTATATTTGCTTGGTTTATATGAATAAATATACTGTTTACCTTTATAAACAAGATAGATAGATATGGAGATTCATAGATAGATCATCACTGATTGAGGTACAGAAATGATATAACAACCTACATGTCTATCAATTAGGAACTGGTAACATAAATGATTATAGCTCCACTAAGTACGGCTCATTCCCACAAAATAGTTTTCTCCCACCTGAAATGAGCTTCCTTTATTCTCCTCCTATTGGAAGATTTCTCAGGTTATTCCATATCTTAATCATGATTTAGTAGATGCTAAGCTATAACCCACCATATCAATTTTCACTCACTTTAACTTCAGGGCAGCTAAAGTCTCAATCAGTGGCTTTCTTGGTCATTGCATTAATGGTCTCAATCAATACCCTCTGCATGTGTGCTCTCTGCCTCGTAACTCTGTGGTTCTGGCCCAATTTGAATCTGGGCTTGGCCATATGACCTGTTTAGACCAATAGGAAAATAGCAAACTTGACATATAAACACACAGAGGCTTGAAAAAGAGTTGCTGCTGGACTCCTCTTGTAACAACAACAAACCAACATGATTAGGCTAATCTGTTGAGGACGAGATCTGGGAGTGAAGTCCAGCCATCCCAGCTGAAGCCATCATAGACCAGCAAACTGCTAGGTAATTGTCAAGCCCCAGCTACTAAAATTAAAGCATCAGCCAAACCAAGAGAAGATCAGCAAACCACCAATCAACATGTAGATTCATGAGAAATTATATGAGATGGTTGTTTTAACTGCTATATTTTCGAGTTGTTTGTTATAGAGGAATAGCTAACTGATATATCTGCCAATTTGCCTTTTCCAAAAATATGTATATATTCCCAAGATACTTGAGTATACTAATTAGCACTCACCACCTTTAAAAATTTTTTAAATGTAATCTATCCAATAAGTTCAGAATACTCTATCATCCTTATGGTGGTTTAACGAATGTAGATTTATTTTGTTTTTATAATTTAGTTGTTTCTTTTAAATCAATCTCCATTGTTTTGTGTGGTTTTTTTTTAAACTGAGCTACATTATCTTCAATGATGTGGCAATTAAAAGGATGGTGATTATGAGCAAAAGAGAGAAAAATCTTTGGAGAGGATTTCTTAAAGTCACCACTTTGGAGATTCCTTTTTTCTCTTATCCTATTTCAGTTTCATCAGTGGCTCAGGGCCTCCGTTAACACAGGAATGATTTCAAATACAGGAGAAACATGTGGATGCCCAATCAATCACTCATGGTAAGGAAAAAAAAAAATCAGGAGCCTTTCAGATCAAGATGAATTTTATCTTGATCTGAAAAACATAAAGCATTTATTACCATGATATACAACACAAATCGATTTAACATGCTATTCTTACTGTCCAAGCTGTCCAAGCATTCACCTGGCCAAGGGAGTCATAGATCATTCCCCACCCCAGGTCCCTGACCTTAAGCCCTGACCATAAAATGAATTATCCCGAAACTGTTTGCTTATCCATAGCCCCTGGCACCCGCAATGCCCAGGGGAAGCTCCATACATTCCAAAGACTCCTTCCTCCTACCCAATCCCTCCCCTCCCTTACCTGCCCCAGACCTTAAAAACCCAGCCCAGTTCAGTTCAGGGACGGCTCCACTGGCCCCTCTCCCTTCCCGGGACCTGTGGACCTGTCCGTTTGCTCCCAATAAAGCCTGATTGACTTTTCATTTGGCTCATTCTTTAATTCTCCGACGGCTTAATTAAACACTTACTTTTATACTTTTAAAAGCCTATGAAAGATATTGCAAAAAAAAGACGATGTAAATATTAACATTTAATCCTTAACTTTTAAATCTGTCAGCTTTTCTGTCTGCTGTGCTTTTTCTAGAATCTCTGTCTTTTCCTTGCATCCTATTTTTTTTAAACAGCCGTCAATTTTCTGAAATAAAAGAGGATTGATTAGGACCCCCATTACTGCTTCAGGTGCCCATTTTGAGAAGATGCAGTGATTCTTCAAAATCCTTTCCAAACAAGCTCTCAAGTCAGTTCCTCTCCCTTTTTGTAACGTAAAACAAATTGTACCATCAGTTGTTTAACACAACAAAAAAAATGGCTTTGTGAAAACCACAGAGCCATTTGGTTTAAAAAACTAAAGGATAAATCACATTTACCTAATGGATGGAACTTGAACGTTTCTCCATACGTTATTCCTAAAATTGATAGGGCAGAAGTTGCCAAGAGGAAGCAATAAACAGTGTCTCTAAAGAAAGAAAAATGGTTCTTGAATCCTCATTAAACACATTCTCGTTTTAAAGTGTGATTCTGTTTCCACCAAGAAATTGAAATTTTCACTTAGTCTACCATTAAACAGCTTTAAGAAAGCTGTTTTCAAAATAACTTTCCCCAAAGCCAACTTATGGAAAAAACAACATTCCCAAGTTACATTTTATGATTCTTAGGTTACCAATGAATGGCTGTATGCCCTTTTTGTACCCAAACAAAGCAACAAAAAGATGCCTCTCTCACATCATTTGTTTTCTCAGATAGTAGACCTTGGCATTGAGTGTCATTGGTTAAATAGGAAACTGGAATCCTCCAGAACAAACTGACCCAAGTTCAAACTGCTTTCTCCAAGTGTGGTCTGGGTCTCCTAAGGTCATTGTCCATATTCAAAGTGTACCCCCATTTCTCCTGGCAATTATGCTGCATAGCAATAGGGAGAGAGCCCTCTAAGAAGCTGAAAAGTTTATTGATTTTATTCAGTCTCTTTTGCTATTTGACAATGGTTTCCCCCAGAATTAATTTAAAAGGCTGTAATGGCAACCAAAAATAACTCTTATTCAATGCAAGATGCCACTACTAAATAAATAAATATAAAGGTATATATTGCCTTAATAGTCTCTTCTGTTTTAATTTTAAAGCAGTTTATTCTTACCTGTCTGGACAGGTTATGCAAACAGTATTGTTTCTTTCATAATAAAATCGATTCATGTTGTGTGTTTTTTGGAAAATGTCCCCTCCTAGGTCCACTAAAGAGAGATATGATTCAAAGAGAGGAAAATATAAACTAATTTAGAAGTAACCATAAGCCATGTGCTTTACCTATGTTATTTTGTTTAGTTTTCATAGCCACAATATAACTTAAGTGTTTTATCTGTTTTGTAGTTAAGGAGATTAAGACTCTTTAATAGATGAGATAACTTTCCTAAGACCACAAATGGAGTCAGAGTTTGATCCCACGTGTATCTGACTCCAAAAGCCAGAGATCTACGCATGTATTACCCAGGCAGATTTTAATAAAACCCATTGGAATGACATAAGAAGCCACCAGGATTAATCTAATTTAATTTCTGGATCTAGAATTATTTTCTCCTCTTTTTTCGTGTTAATCCTCACCTGAGGATATTTTTACATTGATTTTTCAAGAGAGTGGGGAGAGGGTGGGGGGTGGGGGAGAGAGAGAGAAACATTGACGTGAGAGAGACACATTGATTGGTTCCCTCCTGCACAAGCCCTGACTAGGGCCAGGGATGAAGCCTGCAATGGAGATAAATGCTCTTGACCAGAACTGAACCCGAAACCCTCTGGTCCATGGGCCAATGCTCTATCCACTGAGCCAAACCAACTAGAGCTTTTCTTTTTTTTAATTAAATCTATGACTTGCTTATATTTGACCTTTCTTAGTTGTCCAAAACGTAAGCAATACAATTAAACTATAGTACCCTATTACAAAAATCGAAACATCTGTGACCTACAGGCAAGAGAGGCATGCTCTTGGCAAGTATCGTGGTTTAAATTCCTGAGCTGAGCTTATTCCCGCCCCATTAGACAGGTCTTGGAAGAGGAGAAAGGTAATAAAAAGCGAAGGTAGGGGATGAGAGAAATGGCAAAGGGCCAGGGCCATGGACCAAAAGCAGCTGAGCACCCAGAGACCAAACCTTCCACTTTACAAAGTCAAGGGCTGTGGCTTTTAATTGAATCTGGGACTTGGTAAAGCTTTCTTCACCTGTTAAAGAAACTTCAATTCCCACTTGAGAGGGAAACAATCAAGCCTGGCAGATAACAAGCAGCTCCGTGATGACAACAATGCTCAGGCATCAAGCCTGTTGACAGAACAAGCTGACAAGTTCATGCCTTCTGTGTACGATGGCGAATTCCCAAATGTGTTTTTGCCACCTTCAAGTGTGGAGAGATGTATGTGGAAGAAAATGACTTTACTGTAAATTAGATTTTTTATGTGTTGCTCAGCAGCCCCTGCAGTTTTGACAGGTGCAAGAGAGGCGGTGGAGGCAGGTTTGCAAAGCTAGCCACAACGCCTCCCCGAGCTGTGCGAGGTAGATGATCAGCAGGACATGCCATTTCAGTTCCTGCCCGCATGTGTGCCATCAGGATGTAAGCGACAAGTGCTTCTTGGAAGAAGGCTTCCTAGCAAAACTCACCCCACCTCCATCTTTCATCTGAATACCGTATCTGTAATAAATTATTTATCTTCACATTGGCCTCTGAGGTGGGCACTATATCAGCCCCATTTTACAAGCGGGGAAACAGAGACACAGAGCCTTTGAGTAACTTGGCCATGGTCATACTTGTAAGTGGCTGGGCCATGATTTGAACCTTAGGAGGAGGATTCTGGAGCCCACATTATATAAGGAGCCTTGTATTTGAGAGGCTAGCAATGCCAGGATTCAATCCTGGCTCACCATCACCGCACAGCAAAGACTACATTCATAGAGCACTTATAGTAGTTCCAGCACGGGCTAAGCATCATCAATATATTCCTCACTTAATACAACACCTGCAGGAAGCGGATACTACTGTTATCCTTACAAATGAGTTAACTCAAGCTTGGAGTGGGTAGAAACTTGCCCAAGTTTACAAAACTAATAAGAATGGAGACAAAATTGTAAAAACAATCTATCTGACCCCAGAGCCCATGGTCTTAACTACTATAGTGTCCTGCATCTGATCCTGACTAGTTGTCTTGAATATTTGACCTCTCTAAGCCTTGGTCTCCTCATCTGTGAAATGGGGATAATATTGACAACTAACAACAAACCTATGGGAGGATGAAACAAAGAAAGGTATATGAAGACGATCCACCAACTATAATGTGCTAAATAATCTTAGTTATTATTTCTTCCTGATTTGTTCTAGATTTGCTCCTTAGCTCTTTGAAATACTTAGAAAAATATTCCTCACCTAAAACCAAGTTTCTCAAGGGTACAAACAATGATTTCTCTGCTTTTAATTTCTTCTCTTACAGAATTTGGGTATATAGTTAGGTACATAGTTAGAGCCTGACAAATGTTTCTTAAATAAACATAGACATATGAGACAGCAATGCCAGAGGTTTTGTCTGGGGAGGAAGCTTGGTTAAGCCATTTTGCAAAGGCTAGAAACTTTACAGCTTCCAAAAGATCACGTGTCTGGAACAAACGGGAAATATGTGATTAGTGTAACAGGACCAGTGGAAACCACTACCCCTTCACTTGAATTTTCTGACTGTATTCTCTCTTTACAAACTCTCTAAATAGTATTAATAAAGGTATTCTCATCTCCTACTAGTTTGATCAGTGTGTGACCATGAAGTTATCAATGCACACTTTCTAAAAGGCAAGCTGTATGAAGGCTTGGGGTGGGTGGTAGGGGCGGGCCAGATGAGGTCGATGGAGAGATACGGGGGACATATGTAATACTTTCAACAATAAAAATTTTTTAAAATTAAATAAACAAATAAAAGACATGCTGTAATTCATACTCTTCTCCAAGCAAATTAATTCAATCCTTCCAAAGCTGGAGATTTTGACGTGTGTGGTCCCCTTGTTGATTAATCAACATAGCACATTTAGAGAGTAGAGGAGAGAAGAGAGAAGAAAAGGGGCAAATCACTTGCCTCTATCTTCCCACAAAGTGGTTTTGTTCTGGGGAATCCCAGACAATCCCTGTAGCATGGCCATGCCTTTAGTATTGAGTGAGGTAATGGTGAATGAGCCTTTTCCTTTCCAACCTGACAAGTTCCCTATAGGGCAGGGTCCTTGCATTTGCTGCTCTCTCTGTCCCCAGATTTCCCCATAGCTGCTGCTTTTCCATCTTTCAGGATTTTTTTTACATCTCTGGCTATTAGCCCCACACCACTCAATCCCACCCAGAAACCCTATTTAAGCATCTCCACAACATTTATCTGGGCCTGAAATTATCTTATGTGTTTCTTGTCTATCTCCCTTAACTTGAGCTCCTTGAGGGCTGGGAACTCTGCTCCATCCTCAAATGTTTGGCACAGAGTAGGTGCTTCTACCTCCCCCGCATCTCATCTCCAAGCCAGAAAGGCTATATCATGTAAGGAAGTGGTGCTCCTTGGTGGTACCTGCAGTCTCATGGTGAGTGGAGTATCTCAGCTCTGCCTGTGGCAGTCTCAGCTCAAATCTTAATCCACACACTCGGTCTATTGTTGCAAGGAGTCTATATCATGACTGCCAGGGTTCAAATGGTTGCTCTGGCTTTTCCTAGCTGGGTTAACTCCACTATGCCTGCTTCTTTAGTCTTACAATGGGCATATGCAGCACCTATCCTGCAGAGTTGTGAAGATTCACTGACAAAATGAAAGTACCAGGCTGAGCCTGGTGCCTGGCACAAGGTATGATCGCAATAAATGGTAGTTCTGCATTTATTAATGGTGCAGGAAAATACACACATGTGCCACTAGTTCCTCTCTCATGGTAGACCTCACTCTTTCTTTTAAAAAAAGTGGCCTCACAACCTTCACAACACCACCCTCATCTAGATAGTCTCTACGAATAAATCATTCGAAATCGAGCAAACTAAAATCTATTAGCTCTTCCTAATTCAGGAAGCTCTCAACAGGCTGTCAAGCAGGATTATTAACATTGAGCTTGGTGTCCAAGAGTAAATTGGTAGTTAATTTTGCCTCTGGACAAGTGGCAAATTCAGCAGTAGATATCCATGGACAAACTCACTAGCATGGGGGAACAGGAGGCGATGGGAGAAGATGCTCTTGATAGATGAGAGTAGAGGGGAAGGCTCTACATCCTCCCCTTAGATTTGGCTGCCAACAGATTATAAAAATCAAGACTATTAGAAGGCAGGTGGTAAGCAGTGCTCTGATTTACTCTCCTTAGATGGAACAGCTCTGATGGAAATTGGGAGTTCACCAGGAAAAATCATCCCTCATGATTCATTTAAATTATTATTAAACACTCCAAACACCTCCTAACAATTTCTGGATTCCAGCCAATATCACCATGGGTCTAAAATTTTAATGACATTTTTAAATGACAAAGAATCTAGCAGATTATTACTATTTGGTACGGGGAGAGGACTGTTTTAGAAGTGCTAACTGGATTAGTTAAGGAGCTTTCCCAAGAGCTTAGGAGCCTGCCAGATTGGATGGATACAAGGAAACTTTCAGACCAAAAATGTGAAGTTAAATGAATTAGTCAATATTATTGGTATCCTTATAAGAGGTGATTGGAACAGAGATAGGCACAGAGGAAGCACCAGGCAACAGCAGAAGATGGTCACCTACAAACCAAGCAGAGAGGCTTCAGAAGGAACCAACTCTACTGACATTGATCTTTGACTTCTTGCCTCCAGAACTATGAGGAAATAAATTGCTCTTAAGCCACCCAGTCTGTGGTATCTTGTTATGGCAACCTGAGCAGACTAATACAAATAGCTTTGGAATCAGTCAAATTTATATTAGAATCTCAACTCTTCCATTCAGTAACTGTGAAGCCTCTGGCTGTTAACTCTCTGAGATTTTTTTTTTTCCTCAACAGTAAACATAGATGACATAATACTCTCAATTACCATACATTTTTATCAGAAGCTACAGGTGTGATCTTGGTCTCCAAAATGCAGACAAGAATAGTAGAAAAATATAAGCAAAGTTCATCTTGCAAGAAAAAAGGCAGAAAAGAGTAAGCACCAACAAATGAAATAAATTTTAAACTTATAGAACTATGATTGATTATGGTTAAATAGTTTATTAAACCATTAATACTAATAAGGAAGCATTATTGTTTCTAATTAATTTTCTGAGAAAACCTCTTAAATGTAGGTTCTCAAATAAATGTCTTCACTTGGGGAACAGATATCTAATAATTATGGTTTCTGGTCAGGCACATTAAGATTTAAGTTAAAACTGAATTTTGACATTTAAATTATTTTTAGTATAATTGATTTCTCTAGCAATCAAAATTCCAATGGATACCTTTTTTCCTACCTCACAATTTTACACAATGGATATGAAACATCACAAACCTGTTTACCCACAGGCATCTACATAGTCCATAGAAATATGTTATGCTGCCTTGCATCCCAACAGGAAGTAAGAACAGAGCTACTTTGAACCTCTGGGTTCTGGGATTTTAGAAATGAGCACATTATTGCTACTTTTCTAAATTGGTCTGAGGATCTCTGATGAGTTCTTCAACCAGTTTAGAAAAGCAGCAATAGGAAAGGAAGAAAAGCTGGAACACAGGAAGTAATACAGAAACATCTGGAACAGAATACGAAGGAACCAAAAGTATTTCAAGAAAATCAGAGGCACCCTGGCTCCACTCTAGAATCGTTTCCAAATAAGGTTCAAAACAAGTGGCTTGGAGAGTTGCAAGAAGAACATCAGTAGTCATTGGAAGCTCAAGAGAACAGTAAACTCTGGCTTTTCAAAGACCGTCAGTTAGCAAGGAAGAGAGAGCAAGAGTGGAAAGGAGAGAAGCAATGGCTGGTACCACTGATACGACTCTTCAATGTGACATTATAACAATGTTTGAAAACAACTTTGATTAAAACTCAGTTTTCGAATTAATGACATAAAAGATTAAGATTCATATGGCAAAATGATTGCTTTTAGACACCAAGACACCAATCTTAATGTTGTATTTTGACTGCTCTTTGTGAAACCAATAGCATATTACACTACAGACATTCCCTACAACTATCCTTTATTTTGAATTAAGCATACATTTTCTGCTAATAAGCAGATCTCTTAGATGGTGCCTTCATTTGAGCTAATATAACAAAATACCATAGACTGAGGAACTTATAAGCAAAATAATTTTATTTCTCCCAGTTCTGGAAGCTGGAAAATACAAAAATCAAGGTACTGGCAGTTTGGGTATCTGGTGAGGGCCCACTTCCTCATATGGTGGAAGGAAGCAAGGGAGCTTTCTTGTGCCACTTTTATAAGAACACTAATCCCATTTGTGAGGGCTCTGCCCCCCTGACCTAATCACCTCCCAAAGGCCCCCACCTTCTAATTACCATCATCTTGGGAGTCAGAATTTCAAGATACGAGTTTTAGGGAGACATAAACATTCGGTCAATAGCAGATGGTATCCTGTGGTAAGTAAAGTTCAAACTTATAAAAAGAGTAACAGCTGCTCACCTTGAAATGTCCAAAGCCTGGGCTCAAGGCTATTATGACTTTTGGCCAAATGCATACAAAAGTCATGGAAAGGATTATAAATTATGAGTGGTACTAATAGTTCTGTTTCTTAATAATTACCTTCTTGTTTTTAGCAATTCTCTTGGGATTCCTAAAATAGATGTGTCCCATAGATACTGATGTTCCAAACCCACATGAAGAAATTCTATGTAAACAGAACACATATGCTTTTGGATGCTCTGAAAGTCAGGTTAAAAATAAATCATATAGCCCTAACCGGTTTGGCTCAGTGGATAGAGTGTCGGCCTGCGGAATGAAAGGTCCCAGGTTCGATTCTGATCGAGGGCATGTACCTTGGTTGCGGGAACACCCCAGTAGGAGGTGTGCAGGAGGCAGCTGATCAATGTTTCTCTCTCATTGATGTTCCTACCTCTCTATCCCTCTCCCTTCCTCTCTGTAAAAAATCAATAAAATATATTTTAAAATAAATAAAGAAATCATATAGCATTTGTGGTCAGTGCAACTTTTTGTTGTTTATTTGTTTTGTTTTGTTTTTGTTAGTCCTCACCTGAGTATATTTTTTCCATTGCTTTTTCAGAGAGAGTGGAAGGAAGGGAGGGGAGAGAGTGAGAAGCAAAGAGAGAGAAAATTTCAATGTGAAGAAGACTCAAAGACAGGTTGCTTCCATGGGTGCCCCCACGGGGTCAGGAGGGAACTGGCATCCTAGGAATGTGCCTTTGACCAGGAATCAAACCCTCAACCCTTTGGTGTGCAGACCGATGTTCAAACCACTGGGCACACTGACCAGGGCAGTGTAACTTTAAATAAATAACAATATAAGAACTTTTTCCCCAAATAGTGATCAAGTGCTGTGTTCATTGAAAAAAGTGTGGAAAGATAACCTAGTTTATTGGACTATTTCTCCAAGGGCAGGGTTATAAAAAGTTCTTTTTTTTTTTTTCCTGGGCAGTAAAGTGGCTTTAAATGTAACTGCATATAATGAAATTATCTCTTTTTTGGAAGATAGAAAATTGGAACATTTCTTAGAACTTAGGAAGTGTTTTTATTTCATGAATCATTCACAAAAGGCAGCCATGTCACTATGTCATTTTACACAAAGATTTTTCTTTCTTTAAAAAAAAGTACTTTTATTAATTTCAGAGAGGAAGGGAGAGGGAGAGTTAGAACCATCAATGATGAGAATCCCTGATCAGCTGCCTCCTGCACGCCCCCTACTGGGGATCGAGCCTGCAACCTGGGCATGTGCCCTTGACCGGAAATGAACCCGGGACCCTTCAGTCCGCAGGCTAATGCTCTATCCACTGAGCAAAACCAGCCAGGGCCTTTGTTCCTTCTTTGTTCTCTAGCATCAACTCAACAGTTCTGCAGGCAAGGGGCAGGGCCAGATCTCTCCAGCAACGTTTGGGGAGAGGAAGAAGGGTGCTTGATCTATGAGGACTAATACTAGAACCCTCTTCACCTTCTTCCCCCGCATCACTATCGCTTTAGGAAGCAATAGAAAGAACTCACCGTTCTGACGCTGTGGTGAAGGCTCAGGCCACGTGACATTGAATAATGGGGATCGGAGCCAAATATTGAGACTCCACAGCGACACAGGTATTTATCCGGAGCTGCTCAACTATGGGAGCTCAAGAGCAGGCAACCCCTTCCTGCCTCGACTGAACCGAAGGTCCTTCGGACTCGGTGCAGCGAGCGGGGGAGGCAGGGAGCGTGAACAGGGGACCGGGCCACGTTTCACACCGCACCTCGAGAAGCCTCTGTGTCCAGCCCGAACTTAAAGCGGGAAAGGAAGGGGCATAGATGTGATTCAATGCAGCGAGCCTTTCCACCTGTCACCTAGCTTAACTCTCTAGGAAGTCGGTATGATTAGACACCGGGGACTGAGGCGGAGACTGGAGGAGACTCTCTTGCCCCGGCTCCCGCCAGGCGCCATCAGACTCCCGGGATGCGGGAGCGCTCGGGGCAGGCTTCGGCGGGTTCACGACGGGGACAAAAGCCCGGCAGCCAGACAGAAACCGGGGCCTCCGGGAGGGCCTGCCGAGGCTGCCAGCGGCGGAAGAAGGGGGCGTCTGCTCAGAGCCAAACACAGACTGGCGAGAGGCGCCAGCCCCCTCCGCCAGCCTCCTCGCGGCGGGGAGGGGTTTCTCACGCTCCCGCCCCCGGGTGACTGCACCGGAGTCGGAAGAACGCGGGGCGAGGGATGAGTCATGTCGCCCAATTCCTCCTTCCGAGTCCCCTCGCCAGCCCACGCCAGCCCCCTCCAGAGATCGTGCCGCGGGGAGCGCACACTTCCCCCGGCCTCAGATCCTCCGCCAAATCCACTCGGGCCTGCGCAGCAGAGGGGAGGGACGGGGCGTTTGGCCAATAAGAGCGTCGCTTTCTTGCCTGCCGCCCAATAGACCGCTGTTTACAGGCAGGGGCGGGACCAGGAGGGCAGAAGTGGGCGGTCCCGCGCTGGCCCGGCGCCGCGGTGCAGCAGCTCCGGGGGAGAGCGTCTCACAGGTAGTTCCAGTCCAGGCGACACCGGACGCGCTGCCGCCGCTGGCCAAGGTGCTGGACGCGACAGACCTGTGGGCCGCCTCGCCAGCTCTGTTGCCGGTTGCAGCCGCGGCTGCCTCGCTCCCACTGGTCCCCATGGAAGAGATGGAAGAGGAGTTAAAATGCCCCGTGTGCGGGTCCTTCTACCGGGAGCCCATCATCCTGCCCTGCTCTCACAATTTATGTCAGGCGTGCGCTCGCAACATCCTGGTGCAAACCCCGGAGTCTGAGTCCCCCCAGAGCCGTCGGGCCTCGGGCTCCGGGGTCTCTGACTATGACTACCTGGACCTGGACAAGATGAGCCTGTACAGCGAAGCGGACAGCGGCTATGGCTCCTATGGGGGTTTTGCCAGCGCCCCCACCACTCCGTGCCAGAAGTCCCCCAACGGAGTCCGCGTGTTCCCCCCGGCTATGCCGCCACCGGCCACCCACCTGTCACCGGCCTTGGCCCCGGTGCCCCGCAACTCCTGTATCACCTGCCCCCAGTGCCACCGCAGTCTCATCCTGGATGACCGGGGTCTCCGTGGCTTCCCCAAGAACCGCGTCCTGGAAGGGGTGATTGACCGCTACCAGCAGAGCAAAGCCGCGGCCCTCAAGTGCCAGCTCTGCGAGAAGGCGCCCAAGGAGGCCACCGTTATGTGCGAACAGTGCGATGTCTTCTACTGCGATCCGTGCCGCCTGCGCTGCCATCCGCCCCGGGGCCCCCTAGCCAAGCACCGCCTGGTGCCCCCGGCCCAGGGCCGCGTGAGCCGGCGGCTGAGCCCGCGCAAGGTTTCCACCTGCACAGACCACGAGCTGGAGAACCACAGCATGTACTGCGTGCAGTGCAAGATGCCCGTGTGCTACCAGTGCTTGGAGGAAGGCAAACACTCCAGCCACGAAGTCAAGGCCCTGGGGGCCATGTGGAAACTGCACAAGGTGAGTCGTAGGAACGCCACCCCTAACTCCCCGCGCCTCCGATCCCTGGGTTTTTCGCAGACAGTCCTCCTTTTGCGCACAGTGCATCCCAGCGGGGGCGCAATGCAGGTGCCTACAGCACTTGTTTCCCCCGTCTGGTGCATTGCAGGAAGCGCAGGCGGATCTTAAACTGGAGTTGACTATCCCCAGAGAGTTGTTGCGGGGATGCCTTAGAGCGGGTCTCCCCGGGGCGTTGCGGGTGATCCAGGCGCGGGGCGCCCCCTCTCCGCAGCAGACACTTGCGGTTGAGGCCAGCATGCGGGAAAGCGCTGCGTGACTGGGCAGAGCAGCACCAGTGCCCAGGGCCGCCAGGGCCGCTCCTGGGCAAAGCAGGCTGCTGGGCTCTGGCCATGGTCCTTGGGGAGGAGGTGGGCGGTTGGGTGGCGAGGACCCCGGGGGAGGCTGGAGCTGTTAGATTGGCAGGCGCCGCGAGTCTCCGTGGGGGCGAGAGAAAACACGGGCGGAATACTGATGAGTCCGCGCGTGCCCAGACGCCGCGAACCTGCTGGAGGGGCTGTCGTGGGGGGCCGTGCTTTGCGCTCCTGAGGCAGACGGGTGAGGAGTGGGGTGGGGAAATCCTGTGGTCGCCTTGGCACCTGGGCCTGCAGGCTGAGATTCCGACCCTCCCCAGGGGACCTGTGGCTGGAGTAGCCGGACCTGAGGTTAGGTGCAGCCAAGGCCTGAAGGCTGGGCAAGCGTCTCTCCTAGGGTCAGCCCATCCAGCCAACCTCCCACCCACCCATTCGTCCAAGATTCAATCCCTCTCCTCTGCGTAAACTTTGAGACACCTGTTACCAGAACTATCTTTCTGGTCTCTTTTGATGGCTCCTCCACAAAGACCTACATGACTTGTTCCCCTTTGACCTGCCTCATCATGTCATTTCCTCCTCCTCATTCCCTCTGCAGCCACAAGGTCCCTCTTGCTGTTCCTCAACCAACACCAGGCACCTTCTGGCCCCAGAGCCTTTGCATTTGATGCTCCCTCAGCCTAAGGTGCTCTTCCCAACATGCTATACCCATATCTGAGTGGCTCACTCTCTTGCCTCCTTCAGATCTTTGCTCAGATGTCACCTTTGTTGGCAGATCTTCCTGACCACAATTGCTGCCACCCAGCTCAGACAGCCTTTAGTTTCCTTCCTGCTGTAGTTTGCTCAGTAGAAGTTATCACTATCTGGCATGCTATATGTTTTAATTATGTCCTTTTTGAATGTCTGTTGCTTCCCTCTGCTCCCTCCATCCCCATACACTAGAACATAAGCTTCAAGAGGAAAGAGATCTGCCCTAGCGTTTGGCTCAGTGGATTGAGCATTGGCCTGCGGACTGAAGGGTCCTGCTTTCTTTTCTAGTCTAGGGCACATGCCCAGGTTGTGGACTCAATCCCCAGTGAGGGGTGTGCAGGAGGCAACCGGTCAATGATTCTCTCTCATTGATGTTTCTATCTCTCTCTCTCCCTCTCCCTTCTTCTCTGAAATCAATAAAAATAAATTTAAAGAAAAGAAGAGGAAAGAGATCTTTATAATATTATGTCCACAGGGCTTGGAAGGAAGGGAACCATTCTTGAGATGTACATAAATTTGACTTATACTTTTTAAGTAACCCATTCAGTGGGGGTGTGAAGAGTAGGGCAGGGGTTCCAGATTGTTGTAGGGAGAGCTTCTTCACATCATTTAATTGCAAGCCCAGGGATAAGGCAGGGCCTAAAGAGGGTGCTCAGTCCCCTCAGCTATGCCCCCACTCAGGATTTCCCAGCATTCCTTAGGACTGGCCTTTGAGAGAGGCCATTGATATTTTATTTACACAGTGAAAAAACACACACACCACTTTCAGCAATCAGGGAGGGTTTCTCAGCTCAATATTAATTGCACGCAATCCACATTTACAGTCATTTGTGTTCTCACATATAACCTATTAAACCATATTAGTCTTGCTGGTGATCTAATTCAGCACAAATTTGAGCTCCACTAAGCACATGCTATTATTTTGAAAATGCTTGAATTTAAATGTTTTTAAATGACAATTTTGAGTGTTTTCAAAAATTTAGTTCATGGACAGTTTTCATTTAATTGTGTGCATTCACTCTTAAACTGCTATGTTGAATTGCCTTTCTATCCTTGGAACTAAGAAATTAATCACCCTATCTGGTAAGAAGAATGAACTTCAAGCCAAACACTAATTAGAATGTTCAAACAATAGCATTATTTTTCTGTGAACAAGAGCCTAAAGTACTTTATCCATTAAGACTAAAGAAAAACCTTTAAACCTGTCTAGCCCAATGCAGATTTGAAATGTTAAACCATTTGTTTTATCAGTAATGGGAAGCTGTGAGTAGACTCTGTGATATGGACTGGGTTGAAATTTAGATGCCTGCTAAAAAAGAATAATGTTAAAGCCCTCGAGATTTAAATAGGCTAAGAAGGGAATGTTGGTTTGCTTTTCTTAAAGATAATTTCTTCTCTAATCTTATACAGATTTTTTCCAAAATAGTAAATAGGTATAAATTTCATCAGTCAATTTCAGGATTATTAAACGTCCAAGAAAAAAAAAGGAAGAAGGATGACAGATTTTAACATTCACTTACCATCTGTTGATGAGCAACAAACATTACTCCCCTATGTTATTTGTTTAACAGGGTAGTTAATGTGTTAACGCTTGAACTTTCTCATGTAGTTAATGATACCTCTGTCCTCACAAAAAGCTCATGGGCTGGCATTTTTATGCTCTTTAAGATATACATGAGCAAAGATTTACACTAATTCTCCCAAAGTTGGACAATTAGTTCTCTACACAGATGATTACTAGACCCAAAAGTTTTCATTAACAGCCTACCATATTAATTAGCCATTTCTAATGATAAAGAAAATCTTATCTATAATAATAAAAGCATAATATGCTAATTAGACCGGACAGCCCAACGTCCCAATGAAGCCAGGGCTGCGAGGGCGGAGGCAAGCCACCGTGGCCTCAGGGCTGAGCCCCTTTCACGGATTTTGAGCATCGGGCCTCTAGTGAATAAATATTTACCTTGACCCTAAGTCATTATCTTACTCAGGAAAAAATGACCGAAGTTATTTTTAAGTAGTTTTAAAAACTAGTTAAAATATCAGTTGTCAACTGACCAAATTAAAGTAATTTTCAGATATATACGACCTTCAAAATCCATGAAAAATTGCAATGCAAGAAGAGGCATTATAAGATAAATATCAGCTATTAGTTTTTATTTAGTATCAGCACTTGCTATGTTCCTTTTCCCAACTTAGGTTGGTATAAAGAATTGCTACACACACAAAACAAATCATTTGGTAGATACTTTCAAATAGATCATTGTAATCATTATTACTTTGTAATTTTTAGCAATTCACATTCTCAGATCTAACATTATTCTTGAATTGCTGATGTGTTTGATCAATTATTGAATCAGTGATATATTTGTGGCCAGTTTTGGGTTTATGCTGTTGAGCAAGGATTTACTTTTTCTTTGCATCCTAAACACTGACTATTCATCCATACTGAATCTTGTCTCAAATGTTATTTCTATCTTCTTTTTTGTTGTTGTTGTTAATGATTTGCAATTTACAACATTTTAAAATAAACTCAGTTGTTATGTTTTGATTTTCAAAGTATTCTGGGAAAAATATCTGCTTTGCTGTATGGTGACATCTCATCAAGTATTTCTGTAGGAAAATGTGCTATTTAAGTAACTAAAGTGATATTCAGTTAACTATATATCAGCAGTAAACACAATATAATCTAAAACATTACCATGGTAAATGTAACAGGTAGCATATGTTCATGTTTTTTAATTTTTAAAAAGTTTACTTCTAGTGCAATCAGAGCATTCTGTGTGCAATGTAAACATTCTTAGAAGCATTAAGGAGAATGTTACAGATTAAAAAAATTTTCCTCTTTGTACTGAGACATAATGGAAAGAACTAGATGATAGGAGATCTGGGTTCCAAATCTGATGTTACCACTTACTTGCTGGCTACGTAAAGCAAGTCTCATAACCTTTCTGTGCTTCCTACCCACAAGGATGCAAAGGAACTAAAACTATACTGTGGAGGTATTTGGGGGAGGGAGGGTGTAAATGTTTACAGCTTAGTAATTTCAGTTTGACCCAGGGAAAGTTTTTTTTAATAAAATAGATGTTATTGTCTCACTAGTCAACAACTACTACATAAAAATCTCATCCCCCAGCTTGGAGTACTTTGCTTGCTCCTCCCATAACACAGGGTGTAGTACAAAGGCTACTCTGGATGGCGCCCTAAAAGAGTGATCTACATCATTATAGCCCTAGAGAGAAAGCTCAGAGAATAAGAGTGCTACCCTAAGATTTATTTGTATATTAAACAAAGGTGTCTTGTTTTTCAATAATGAAGCTTAAAATGATAACTGATATGACTCAGGTTTTTTTTTTCAGATTCTCCAGTGAAGACATTATTATTATATTGAAGTATTATAAATTGTTCTTCCTATATACTAGTATGCCACGAAAAGATGCTATTAATTGGAATTCACGGTCAAATCACAGTTCGCATAAAGTAAAAGAAAATGATCACAGCCATCTGTTATTAAGTAATAAGATAATGCACAGACAAAATTTACCTTTACCATGAATACAATACATTGCACTTCTCTCACCCAAACACTTCTCAAAGTGTGTGTATGCGTATAGCTGAACTTTGGCACATAGGATAAGATTCATTGCAAGATAAATGTTTAGGAATGAAATAGTTCTACATAATATCATTTTTGTTGGTTTTATGGGTGATTGTTGGTTAGGTGATCTCAAAAGAATTCATGGGAAATGAGACAAAATCAACTCACAGAAAGAATGGAACTAGAAAGCTGGAAACTAAGTTCACTCTCCATACTCATCACTTTGGACTGTTATCCTGCCGTCACAAACAATTTCCAAATTTCAGTGAATTACAATAGCAGCATGTAATTTCTTACTCATGTCAATGCCCACTGAGACTCAGCTGGGGCCCTTCTCATCATCCTCCTTATTCTTGGACTTAGACTGTAAGAACACATTTGAGATATGCCAAACTTATGGCAGAGGAAAGAAAGCAAAGCAGAACCCCTCAGTGGCACTTACAGATCCTACTGAGATGTGACATGTCACTTCCCTTACAGTCCCTCGGTCCAAACAGGTCATGTGGCCCAACCTGATGTTTGTGTTGCAGGAAATACACTTTTCTAACAGAGAGAGGCACAAGAGAAGAGTTCTGTAGAGGTGGGCAGACAATATTTTGAACAAATAATTCTCTCTCTCCCCCCCTCCCTCTCCCTCTCCCTCTCCCTCTCCCTCTCCTTCTCTCTCTCCATTCTTAGCCTGCATGAGGCCCTACATGACTCCTCCAGCCCTGATTCAGCAGGACGTTTCAGTTCAAGTCTGCACTAACTAGTGTCTCTTAATTCACATTTTCAAGTTTAGAAAAAGAATCCAATTGGTTGACCTTGAGTCAGATGTTTACTGGTGCCCTCTGGATCCTGCCTCCACCCCTGTGGTTAGGTGGATGCAGAAGACTAGAGAGAGGCAAGTGAGACATTCGCCTCAGGTACAAGACTTAAGAGGACACCAAAAGCTATAGGTTTGTTATTTTTCTTAGACAGAAATGACAAAAGAATAAGTAGAGGATGGTTTTTTGGTGTATGTGTTATCTGTTGTTGTTTTTTGTTTGTTTGTTTTGTGTTGTTGTTGGCTTTTTTGTCATTTTAAATATCTTTATCTCTGCAGACCTAAAACATTTATAAGTTTATCTGCGAAAACATAAAAGGATGTTTAAACCTGTAAGCAGGTATCTGCTTTATACTCACTTTCAGTTTTTCTCTTGTACCTTTTGCAAAGGTGGTTGAAAGAAAATACTTGTATTCCTCTTCCAGAATATATGCCTGACCCGCCTTTTGCCATAATATTTAAAGGAATCTATGAACTGGAAAAGCCTATTGTTTAAAAATGAACTTAAGCACTGCCAGACAACATTGTTTCTCATAAGCCTCCCATGTTTTGGCTATTAGTTCTGATCAAAGAAGGACCTGTTTCTTAAAGAATTAGCATGGAAAGTAGAATGCTCAATATTGTTGTGTGGTATGGGAATAGCCACTTCTGTCATTAGCCAATTAATTCTCATCTACTGCTGATTTATGCATGTGAGCTCATTTTCCAGCCAGAGAGCATCACTTCCGCTTTTTGTGTGTGTGTGTGTGTGAGATTTTTGTTTATCCTCTTTTTACCCTTACTTTGCTTGCAGCTTGCATTTTTAGAAGCAACTGTTTGACACCACATACTTACCACTCTCTCCCGTGTTCCAGTACCAGCCTGTGGGAGGGCCATCCTCCTCTGACCTGTGGTGTCATCAGTCTAAACCATTACTTGGTCTATGAACAAATGTGAATATTAGAAGTTAAACAGTTTCTACCCGATAAGGATTTTTTATTTTATAGGGAGCAAATGCTTGGCAAGTTATACACAGGCTCAATTGTAATTACAACTCATCAAAAGCCAAAGGAAAATGACTCTATAACATAATGTACCATTTTTGATCACTACTTCAGTTTCTTTCCATCAGTACAAATAACCAAGTGATTTTACTGGAGATGTGTGTAGCCCACTGTGTAGTAGTTTTTGCATAGAGATATTGATGCCATCACCCAGATACACCAATTTATGAAATTGATGAAAGGGTGTAGCATATGCTACGCCACCCCCACCCCCCGCATGTTATCCAAGAGCTTTAGTAAAATCAAGTGTAAAATTGGACTTCCATCCAATCTAATAAATCTTACATGGCACAGAGAAATCTGTGGTGCTTTTAACAAGCAGTTATATTGATTTTATTGACCATCCATCATCTGGCCAAGACTTAGAAAAGAAATATGATAAACACCTTTCAGCACACAATCAGTGCAGTATGAAGAAGCTTGATGTTTACATTCAGCTTGTGCTATATGGCTATCTTCTTCCATTAGGGAAGCAAATCTGACATTGGTGGAATTTAAAACGTTATTCAGTAGTAAATACAATTTTCTCTACTTTCCCCTCTGAGGATTAAGAAATGTAGTATATAGAGACTTATATAAGCACCGATTTCCAAGCTGGCTTCAACCAGCACAATAAGGATATAGAATGTTCTATCATTTCCTTACAGTTCAAAAGTGGCACCTTTACTCCTGGACTTGGACATGGATTTCTGATTCCTCTGGTCACCACATGTAATAATTTTGTGGGAAAACATATTACTAAAATTTTTGGTATTAATTGGCAAATCAGCACATAAATATTTTACATAAATTTTTAAAACCACAAAGCAAAGATAATTTTAATGCTTCTAACATTGAGAACATCCTTGATTCTTGTTTTCTAAAAGGCTGTACAATCTTACATTTGTGCCAGCAATGTATGAGGGTTCCAACTCCTCCATATCCTCCCCAATACTTGCTATTGTCTGTCTTTTTGACTAGAGTCACCTTAGTGGATGTGAAGTGGTGTCTCACTGCGGCTTTGATTTGCAGTGACTAGTGATATGGAGCATCTTTTCATGTGCTTGTTGGCTATTTTTATATATGTTTTTAGAGAAAAGTTATTGAAATCCTTTGCCCATTTTAAATTGGATTACTTCTCTTCTATTGTTGAGTTTTAAGAGTTCTTTTTATATTCTGGCACTTCTTCATTTATAAAATTGAAGGGACAGAGATGTGAGCCTCTTATCTCTCACAGATACGTACCGGAAATGAAAAACAGACATAGAGCTGAGCATGAGGGAAAATTTGTCAAGACTGGCTCACTAGCACCTACTGCTAATTCCTTGCCCACAAACCGTTATTAGCCAGTTCTGGGGCAGAACTTGCATAAGCCCTACCAGGATTGGCTCCTGACAAATGGAAAAGTCCAAAAGCAGGAGGGGAAAATAACTTAGTTATCAAGGTCATGAATATGGTGGGAAGCTTTCTCCTTATCTCTAGTTCCACTTCTCCTGACTTTGATAATGAAGTACAATATTATCAAGTCCCAGCAGGGCTATGATTTCTGTTACTACCAATGTGGTATCCAAAAAAAGTCACTGTAGGATGTCATGATAGTGGCTTCTCTGCTACATTTAAGAGTTATGAATGGATAGAAGGGACATTGGATCTTTGAGACCATTTTCCCAACCCACTCCAAATTCAGAAAATTAAATCCCAGAACACTTCAGTACATCACCAAAGACACACAGTACATACTGTCAAAAAACTTTGATTTCAGTACCTATTTTTAGTTGTGTGTGTGTTCAATGAAGTTCAGTGAAACACTACTTCTCTCTTTTGGAATCTCTGCTCCCAATGATAATCTCAGGTTTTCTTCTATAGGCCTGACCACAACTGTCAAAGTTGACCTTACCCTTGTTATTCTCTCTTTAAGGGCATAGTATATGTTGTATGTCTATATTATTGAGTTAATAATTCTCCTCGTTATAAGTAAAGTCTTACTTTTTTAAAAAATATTTTATTGATTTTTTACAGAGAGAAAGGGAGAAGAATAGGGAGTCAGAACATCGATGAGAGAGAAACATGGATCAGCTGCCTCCTGCACGCCCCCCACTGGGGATGTGCCCGCAGCCAAGGTACATGCCCTTGACCAGAATCAAACTTGGAATCCTTGAGTCGGCAGGCCGATGCTCTACCCACTGAGCCAAACTGGTCAGGGCTGGTCTTACTTTTTTTAACATTGACTTTTAATAGATAGTGCCTTTGCTCAAAGGATCCCTCTAATAGTAGGAGTTTCAGCATGAGGGTGGAAAAGGAGAAATCTGTAGAGATGAGGTTTTGCTTTGATCCTTACATGGGGGGACTGCTGCAATGCAGCACAGCTACCCCCTTGCATTGGCTGACTGGCTTCTGCTCAAGCCAAAAGCACAAAGGAAGTTTATGGATGAAGCAAAAGAGAGCCTCCCACTGTTCCTCTCCCCTCCTGGTGCTCTACTTGCCGGCTTTGCTGGCTCCTTACTGACCGCAGTACTCCCTTCTTCTCTTCTGACCTGTGGTCTTCTGTGAATCTTCTGTGTGAGCGCCCAGATTTGGTTCCAATATATGAGCCTTCTTTCCTGATCATCTCCATGCCTTGTTCTGACCAGTGTGTGTCTGGTCTTCTCATCCAGCTCCAGAACCTGGACCTGCAACTTCTGGGGAGTGCCACTGCCCAGTCCACCTGGCTTGTGCACCTTCTGCCTCCAGCCTAACACTGGCTCTCTCAACCCTGACTTCCCTCCCAGGGAAGGTCCCAGTGCTGACCGCTCCTCCAATCATACCTTGTGGGCAGCAACTTCAGGGCGGGCACTGATCCTGACAGTAGATTAGTGTAATGTACTTGGCTGGTCACCTGTAATGCTAAAATAAGATGATAACATACATATCTGGGTTGTATAAAAAGGCACTCATGTAACTCTTTTCTTTTGAAACATGCCATAAAATGATTTAACTAAATACAAACACAGAATCCATTGACAAAAAACCACCACTGAAATTAAATATGATGGTTATATAATAGAACTTGGAAGCTCTGCTTATTTTGAGAGCAGGAAGTACAGAATAATTTATAAATTTAATATACAAAACAGAGAAGGAATGATTTAGTAGGCAGGAGATTATTACCCAATTTGGAGGCTAGCCAAAGACTGGTCAATTACTCTCTTCTGAATGAGCCAAATAGTTCAATTATATTATAGTTTTAGTCCCTCAAGCTTCTATTTACTTTTATGAGGACAGAATAATCAATTCTCCACTTATATTATTAATTTTCATGTTGTTACAGCTTTTGGGTTATGGTCAATTATTAAGTTTTCTAAAATTTTATATACAAAAGGTTATTATTGTGAGATATATCCATAAAAAAATAACCTAGTGTTTTTAGAGACATTTAAAAACTAGTATGTCTGAAGAGATTGGTATAAAATTTGCAAAAATATTAGACCTGAAAATTAATTTCATTTAGTATTTGTTTAGATCATCTAATTTTCTTTAGGGATTAAATCATATTTATCATTGGTATATTAAACCCACTGAATCCCTTCCTGTCATAGCATTCTTTAATCTTCCCAGGCATTTATATGATCTATAATTCAAAGCTCCAATTCATTGTAACTACCTCAAGGCCCACTGTGGGCTGGGTGAAGCTCTTACTGCGATTCAGACTCAGGACACAGATGGTGTAGCATGAGGCCACTGGCTGTTTAGCTGATACTAAGCTTTGGTTTTATCCAGCTGCTCAACTGAGGAAATCCACACAGTAAAGGAGATTTCCAGTTTGATCACATAAGCAAAGGCACTTTTTATGCCCCAAAAAGAGGACTAGATAATGGTTACATGGATAATGCTGTGTGACTACTTTAATTCCCAAGTGCCTCTGAGAAGAACTGGTTCTTGTAACGTATTAAAACCAAGGTCATGGAACAACTGTTGCTGGAACAAGATTTGCTGTGTAAATTGTGCTATGAGATGTGACTTCATATCAGTGTCTTATCCACCATGAACTCCTTCTTTGACTTAACAGTGGGGATCATTAAAACTCAGTTAGGAGCACATTGTCCATGTCGAAGTGGAGACTGAGGGCCAGGACTTAAGTCTGATAGCTCGAGATTGCCTTACCTCAAAATGTAAAATACCCAACAAGGTAACCATGACACCTACAGGAAATGAGACTCCTTCCTCGCTGCTCCTAAAAGCAGCTGATCATGTATGCCATTGTGAAGTTGCCACATCTAAGCTTGGTTGGCTGAGAGCAAATGATGACAGCATTTTGACACATATATAAGCTAGGAGAATCTGAGATGCATAGCAGGTATTCAGGGAACAGACAATAAATAGGAGAAAGAGGAAATAGATGAACATGGCAGAAATGCAAAAACTAATCTCTGGTTAAGTCATTTCATAGCAAGCACTAAAGTGAGAGTGAGGGCCAAAGGACTAGAGCCCAGCAGAAGAGGCCTTTTCTTGATGAAGCTTTGGTGGGGATTGCCTGCATGGTATTAAGCAGCTTACTAGTATAGAGTCAGAAAATCTTGGTTCTCTTCCTGGGACTACTAAAATTCAGTCATCACAGTGGGAGGGTTCAGGACATGGGCCTTGAGGCAGATGCCTGGGTTTGATCCCTGACATTTTCAACACTTAGCTGTGTGAACTTGGGTGAATTCCTTGACCTCTCTGTGCCTTGGTTTTCTCATCTGTAAAATGGACATAATAATCAGACCAACCTCCAGGATTGTTGTGAGGATGAAAGGAATGGTGGACACAAAGCCCTTAGAACAGAGCCTGGCCAGAATAAGTGCATGATTCATGTGTGCTAGTGTTGCCTGTTAAATGGGACTGGTAATTTCTGCCTAAACCTGGTATGGAGATGGGGACTGTATTAATTACATATGGTTTATTGTAAGGAATTGGCTCATGTACTTGGGGTCTGAGAAGTCCCATGATCTGCCATCTGCAAGCTGGAGACCCAAGCAGGCACAAGGAGAGCCAATGGTGTAATTCCAAGTCTGAGGGCAGGAAAAGACCAATGTCCCAGCTCACGTAGGCAGGCATAGAGAACAAATTTCTACCTTCCTCCACCTTTGTGTTCTGTTTAGGCCTTCTGTTTAGGATGACACCTGCCCACTCCGTGGAGGGCAATCTGCTTTATTCAGTCTACCAATTCAAATACCAATCTCATCTAGAAACACCCTCTCAGACACATCCAGAAGTAATATTTAGTTAAATATCTGGGCACTCAGTCAGGTTGACACATAAAATTAACTACCACATTGGGTGAGTTAGAAGTTGGCCAAGAGAAATGAGAAATTCAGCTAGATCAGACCCTCCCCCCAAAGTCTTGAGAGTTAGGACAGCCATCTGTGGTGCCATTTGTTTCTCATCAGAGCCTGAGCCAAGGCTTTCTGACTCTCGCTCGCCTCTGGGTCTTTGCAAGGAATTCAGGCCATGACTTAAAGGAGGGCAGCAAAAAATGGAAGAAAAAAAAGTGTCAGGCAACAAAGTGCTAAGAAATGTTTCCAAAATGCAGCCCCATGTGGGCATGTGTTCCTGAAAACTTTGTATAAACCAATTTTATTTTACATGTACTGGAGACATTTTCAGTATATATAAAAAACTGGTATGTATTTCCAAATGTTAAAATCTGTTGTAAATCCACATTGCCCAGATTCCAGAATGCCAACAAGTTAATAACATGCTTCTAGTTTTTTTTCTAGAAAAAACACACAAGGAAAATAATTTTTTAAAAGTATTGTAGGATACTTCCCAATTTCAGAAACATTAACATGGAGTGGGGTGGAGGGGCGTCCATCAAGGAATTTAGAATACTGGTGTCCAAGTATTATAGAAAAGGAAGGAGATGCAGAGTTAGAGGTCTTGTTGTGATTGTCTAGCTCTTGGGCAACCTACTTGACTCCTCAGGACCTCCACCTTCTCATGTGCAGAATAAGGATGTAGAATTCGATGAGAACTAAGGTCCCTGTCAGTGGCAGGTTTAATTGGGACCTAGTTTTATTGATGTTTCTCTGGACCAGTTCCTGACAAGAGTTTCTTGGATAAAACTGTCTGCTACCTGCTGCTTGTGCCTTTGTAAGAGACACTTTAATTTTCCTCCTGATTCAAGTTTCCCAGTTGGAGCTTCCACAGTTCGTGATCAAAGGAAGGTAGACCAGATAGCTGCAGCATCTTTCATTCTCCTCATTTGACCTCGATGTTGGAAGTGCCCCAGGGGCTCCAGAGCCATGTAGGAGGGAGGCTGACAGCTCAGGAGGCAGCTAAGCGGAGAGAGAAGAGCACAGGCTGTCCAGCTCTGAGCTCTGCTTCCAAACCCCCAATAGAACAACCCACTGGTGGATCTGTAATGACTTTGTCTATAGATGACACTCCTTGTCTTTTACTTGCAGAGAAAGAAAAGGGTGGGGTAGAGGGGGATCAAGAAGGAATAAGAAAGCTCTTTTTGACATTTACTTTCTAAAATGAAAGATGACATTTGGTTGAGACAGACAAAAGGTGAAAACTAAGGGTAGGTATGCTTGTGCCTCCTCATTCCCTCTTCCTGGGGATTCTGAAGCTTGCATTGAGCTTTGAACCTGACCTTGAGTTCCTTATTTCGGTGCTGAACTTCTAAAAGGAGTAATGTATTGTTAATGTTGAAGCCAAATTCCTTCCATTTCAAGTGATTATTATTTATACAGAAGAAATGGATGTGTAGGGGTTTTGTTGTCGTTACTGCTGTTATTCAGTGGTGTGCTCAGAAATATGGAAAGCTCTGATTTTTAGCATTTGCCATGTAGGACTTCAAGCAACCCGACATGAGGGCACTGGCCTTGGGGTTGGGAAGAGAGTGAAGACAAGCCAGCTGTTGCTTTATGTCAGACAGGAGAAACTCCCAGATTGTAAGTTTTTAAAAATAATTTCTAAAATAATTTAAGACTGCAGCTGCAAAAATGACATTACAGAAATTTTTAGTGAGACATTATGAATGTACAGCACAATGAATTTTCACAAGCTGATCACACCTGTATAATTAGCACTAAGTCAAAAAATAGAATATTATCAGCCCCTGGAAGCCCTCCTCATGCTCCTTTCCAATCAACAGTCTCCACCCCCCACCAAAGGTAACCAGCAGCATCCTGCCTTCTAACAGCAAATTAATCATGCCTGGTTTTGCACTTCACATGTATGCAGTCATACAGTGTGCACTCTTATGCATGGCTTCTTTTGCTCACTTTCATGTTTGTTGGACTCATTCATGTTACTGCATGTAGTATAGATCATTCTCATTATTTGATAGTATTCCATTTTAGGAACATTCCACAACTGATCCATTTTACCATGGGAGGGATTTGGGCAGTTTCCAGATTTTGGCTATTGTGAGCAGTGCAACTATATACATAGTACTTGTCCTTTGGAGCAAGTTCTATTGGGTGTATCCCCAAAGAGGGGAATTCCTGGGTGGCCAGATATGCATAAGCTCAGCATTAGTACATGCTGCCAAACAGTGTCACTGATTCATGGTAGTATAGTGTATTACCACCAGCAGTACTCCTCATTCTCCCAACACTTGCTAGTATATATTTTTGGTTTTCATTTCAGCTATTCTAGTATGTAGAATACCAGCTACTCTAGTAGTATCATAGTGCGATGATAACCAATGGTATTAAGTAAGCATCCTATATAATAAAAGCCTAATATGCTAAGTGTCTGGTCGTCTGGTCGGCCATTCAACCAATCAAAGCACAATATGCTAATGATATGCTAAGGCCACTCAACCGCTCACTATAACATGCACTGATCACCAGGGGGCAGATGCTCTGACTGGTAGGTTAGCTTGCTGCTGGAGTCTGGCCAACTAGAACTGAGCAAGATGGGCCAGATACGCCCTGGAACTCTCCCTCAGTCCCACCCTGGCTGGCCACCTCCCATGTCCCTCCCCAGCCCCGATTGTACACCAGTGGGGTCCTGTGGCCTGCCTTCGCCCTCTCACAATCCAAGCTGAGGAATTCCCCCCCCCCAAGTGCACAAAATTCATGCACCGTGCCTCTAGTGTTTTCATAAGTTGATCATTTTGTGTGGAGTTAGATAAGTCATTTGCCCACTTTTCCACTGGGTTGTTTGTTTTTTTCTTACTCACTTGTCTTTTAAATTTCTTTTTTATCCACAAATACTAAAAACAAACAAACTTATTTCTGAAATAAGTTTCTTTTTTCTTGTAGGCCAGAGGTACTAATTAGAACAGATTTGTTCCCCCCCACACACACACACTTTCTCTTGTAATTTTTTCTCAATGCAGATCTTCTGCTCTGCCATACATTACTTTCCATCAAGTCTTGATCATATTTTGTGAATATTTCATAGTTTCATTTTGAAATATAAAGCAATTTAAAGAGAATGGTTTTATAAGAGCAAATAGTGCAAAGACAAATACATTTTCACAAAAGAACAACTCTTTTTAAAATGAAAGTAAGAAAGAGCTATTCAATTCTTTTTAAATGAAAGTAAGAAAGAGTAGTCTGCAAGAAAAGAAAATTAATTGAAACCTCAATAACCTCAAAAAGTAATTCTGTTTTTACATAATATATGAATTTTAAAAAGTTTCCAGAGGTAAGACTTCTTTTCCTTCCCATTATTTCAGTAGAAAGACCTTCTTCCTTATCTACCAGTCTTTTATTTAAGCCTTGTCCACTAAAAATTGAATTCTTCCTATGTATTATCCAAACTGTTTAATTTTTTAAAATCCACATTTAGATATGGAGTCAATCTGTTAACCCATGCTGATTCTAAGGCAAGAAAATACAACAATAACTTAAAGAATGATTTATTATTTCGAGGTTAATGGTGGGTCAGATATACCAAACAGGCCTTTCATAGATGCCTCATTGCTTTACTCTTCTTTAGTATTTTTTTCTCGTGTAATAAAATAAGATAATGTATGGAGACTGCTATTTCAGGAGCAAGAGTTAAGTCTCCCCAAGAAGAAAGAAATTTCCTGAAACATTCCAGACAGAATCAGGGCATTTCCAGGATCTCCTGAAGGTCCAGGCTTATTTTCCCGAAAGCCCAGATTGTCCCGGTCCTACAGTGTGTGCCCTTTCACTGCCAACAGCATGGGCAGCCCAGAGCAAAACTGGGAAGAAGGGGAAGTTCCCCCTCCATGAATTCTGCTCCCCTTGTCTCTGTGCTGTCCCTTCATGGTGCTCCCTCATGTTACTGAGGCCGGGATTGGCAGACAGACAGCATGGCAGCCATCACCAGCAGTCATGGCACTTTTTCCCCAGTGAGCCCAGATGTAATCCAAATGCAGCTCAGAATTCTGAACATGTCACCTTGAGAAATCAATACCAACTTCAGATTTGGCATTTAAGATGGTGTTTACTTGCCATCATTTTCTTAAGTGATAGGATTTTTATTCTATATTTCCCATTAGCCCCGAAGTATAAAGTAGTACTTTCCCCAAGATTTGGAACATCATCTTCTATGGAAGTCCCTGTTGTCTGAATTGCTGACTATCTAGGTTCTGGCAATTTTCCAGCTCCAGACACATAGGATTGTTCGAGAAATGCCTTCAGGGACCAGATGCTACAAACAAGTAGCAAGGTTTGCACATTTAATATTTAGTCTACAGAACAGGAATAATAACAGTAGTTTTCACCATTAGACAGAAATACACTGTCCATTTTTAGATAACATGTGACACTTGGGCTCTCTTTGATTTGTCCAATTCTGAAAAATTCATATAGCTGAGTCTCATTATTCAAAGTAGTTATGTTCTAGAAACTACAAACACTGGATTAACAAATACTGAACCATTGATCATAGGGGAAATACAGAGTTAGGTTCCTGCAATCCTCTGGTCACAACATTTTATCAACTGATCAACATATAACCTTGTTTTATGTGTGTTTCTGTTTATAGATACCTTATTTTACTAGTATATATGTTGTCATTTCATTATCATCAAACTTACCACAATCAGCACTTCAACTCATGCCTAAATGAAACTTATCTAACACATGACAATTCATTGTCATAAAGCTATTCATACTGGTAATATTTATTTATTATCTTTTTCTCTTTTTCCTTCAGATTGAATAATTGCTATTAATCTCTTTTCAGAACCTGTTATTCTGCATACTTCAGTATAATATTAAGCCCGTAGATTATATTTATTATGAAAATTGTACTTTTCCGTTCTAGTATCTCCATTTGGTTCATTTTTTTATAGCTTTCATTTCTTTTAGATTCGCCATCTGTTTATATAATGACTATATTTTCATTTGAGGCATCAAACATATTTATAATAGTTGTTTCTGAAATCTCTCTCTGCTAACTCCAACATCTGGACTGTCTAGGTTTGGTTTCTACTGACAAATTTTTATTCCTTTTTTTTTTCCAATAATGGATCTCATTTCTTATTTCTCCACATGTCTCATAAAGTTTTATTATGTACTAGACATTGTACATAATACATTTTTTAAATTATGTTTTCTGTTATTTCTCTAAAGACTGTTTTTCCTGGTACACATATAAATTACTGGGTGATCACTCTGGTCTTGTAGAAGCTTAATATGTTTACCAACTACTCGATAGTTCAGGACTCAGACAGATTCCTCTTAGATCCTCTTCATTACTCAAATATCTCTGCTCTTTTATTTCACTCTTATAGCCATTACTAGGTTTTCCTAGACTCCCCAGAATTTCTCCCGTATATCTACAGTTAGACAAGCATTTCAGGAGGGGGAAGGATTTAAATGCAGATTTTAGGGATCTGCTATCGGTAGCACTCTCCTTTATAATATCACCCTTTCCATTTCCAGCCACTCTGTCACAGATGAACTCTGTCTTCCCTAACCACAGGCCAGTAAGACTTCAGCTTACTCTAGTTGCCCTTGCCCCAAAGAAAAATCCCTATAACACAAGTCTACATGTAATCCCTTCCAGCTTATATCTCCTTTTTTTGTTCCTTAATGCCTTCACTTATTAAATATATATTTTGCCCAAGGTTTCTAATTGATACTAGTATGAGGGTTATTTCAATAAAATCTCCACCATTAGCAAAACTGGCACTTTATTCTTTTCAATGTGATATCTGACATAAATTCAAAAATTATGAAACAGCCCTAGCTGGTTTGGCTCACTGCATAGAGCGTCGGCCTGAGGACTGAAGGTTCCCAGGTTTGATTCCGGTCAACGGCATGTACCTTGGTTGCGGGCACATCTCCAGTGGGGGGTGTGCAGGAAGCAGCTGATCAATGCTTCTCTCTCATCGATGTTTCTGACTCTCTATCCCTCTCCCTTCCTCTCTGTAAAAAATCAATAAAAAATATTTTTAAAAATGTGAAACATATGAAGAGTCCAGAAAATATCACCCATGGTTGAGACCAGAAGCAGTCAATATAGCAGGAACTGATATTCTAAAGGAGCTACACTGATAGCTAGATATCCAAAGCCATAGTAGAGGAATATTAAATTAGTAGGGCTGTTTTTTCCCTATTCTCTTCATTATGCCCCCAATTCTGTTCCTCCAATTTAAATATTGATGAGCAATTAAAAGTAAATGTTGAGAGACAAGACTACCCATCAATGTATTTTTAGTAGATTACATGTAGGATTTCCTATTATTAATGAAGTCACCTGGCCGAATTCTATGCTTGGCTTCCAAGATTGCTGTTTCTGCAGAAATTAATTTATAAGTCTTGTGGTAACCATGGTAACCTGAAGCAAAGTTGTAGAAGGGGTGTTTAGTAGAAATGAAAAATCTCTGCTCTTCCTCTGCTCTGTGATTTTCGTGAAAAGAGTTGATTTCCCAAGAACTATTATGAGAAGGATTGGGTGGGAGGCAGGGTTGAGGGGGGTGGGAAGGAGTACTGATATTGCTTTGGTCCTAAGCCTGGCTGACAAAGCCTCCATTTTATCAGCTCTTCCTTTATAAACATATTAGAGGCCCGGTGCACAAAAATTTGTGCACTCATGGGGTCCCTCAACCTGGCCTGTGCCCTCTTGCAGTCTGGGACCCCTCAGGGGATGTCCACCTGCTGGCTTAGGCCCACTCTATTTCTGGGGGAAAGGACCTAAGCTAGCAGTCAGACATCCCTCTGGCTGCCCAGGAGCCCTTGGGGGATGTCCACTTGCCAGCAGGGAGCAGGCCTAAGCTGCAGTCGGACATCCTTAGCGCTGCTAAGGTGGCAGGAGAGGCTCCCACTACCACCGCTGTACTGGCAGCCTTCAGCCTGGCTTGTGGCTGAGCAGAGCTCCCCCTGTGGGAGTGCACTGACCACCAGGGGGCAGCTCCTGCATTGAGCATCTGCCCCCTGGTGGTCAGTGTGTGTCCTAATGACCAGTCATTCCCAGTGGTTCTACTATTAGGGTCAATTTGCATATTACCCTTTTATTATATAGAATAGAGACCTGGTGCATGGGTGGGGGTCCCGCTGGGGTGTCTGGCCAGCCTGAGGGCTATTTTCAAACTGGCCACACCTCCTTCAGAGTAGGGGTCCCTGCTAAAGTACCTGGCCAGCCTGGGTGAGGGGCTGATTGCTGTTTGCTGGCTGGCCACGGCCCCCAGCAACCCAAGATTCCAGCTAGGCTGGCTGGAAGCAGGTATCTGGGATTTACTTCTCTTCTGTAATTGAAACTTTGTTGCCTTCAGCATAAGCCACAGCCAGCCAGAGCAGGGGGGAAGCTTGGCTTCCTCCATTGCCGGGGCAACCAAGCCTCTTGCTTGCTCCAGCTCCATGGCTGCCAGCCACCATCTTGGTTGGGTTAATTTGTATATAGTCGCTCTGATTGGCAGGTGGGCGTGGCTTGTGGTGTAGCAGAGTGACACCAATTTGCATGTTTCTCTTTCTAGATTAGATTCTGACCTGCCCTGGGAGAACCTAGAGAACTGGGTAGTTAGCCCAAGAGTTCTAAAATCTTGTTTACTACTATAGTTGCTGAAGAAAAATGCAAACCATCATATGAGAATTCTTATTTTTGTGTGAAGAGCTAAGGATATAATTCTTTTTTTTAAATATATTATATTGATTTTTTTTTTTTACATAGAGGAAGGGAGAGGGATAGAGAGCTAGAAACATCAATGAGAGAGAAACATCAATCAGCTGCCTCCTGCACACCTCCTACCAGGGATGTGCCTGCAACCAAGGTACATGCCCTTGATCAGGATTGAACCCGGAACCCTTCAGTCCCCAGGCCAACAGTCTATCCACCGAGTCAAACTGGTTAGGACAGGATATAATTCTTAAGCTTAAGAATCAGCAATATTTTTCTCATTTTTCAAACACCTCATAACAAATCCTATTCAGAATTTTCATGGTATTTGTCATTCTGAATTTATGATAGAAACACACTGCATGAAGCTGAATTGAAGGGGCTGAAACAAAATAGAAATTTATTTCACATAAAAGTCTGAGCTAAGCATATTTGTTCTGCTGAAGCAGTCCCAGGAATCTAAGCACCTTCGGTCTTGTTGCCATCATCCTCCTGGCCCAGAATGGCTCCCCACCACACCAGCATTTTTACCTCCACAATGGGAAAGGCAGAGGGAGGGCATGTCCTGGAGAACACACATATGACTTCTCCTCACACTCCAATGGCCAGAAATTAGTTCTAGGTCCACACCAAGCTGCAAGAGAAGCTAAGAAATGTAGTCTTTATTCTAGTGGAGAGAATTCAAATTCACTTGCAGCTGAATCAATAGCCTAACATACATACATGATCTCATTTTGTCTTCCTAATCAATGATGTTGATAGAGTAGGCAAAGCAGGAATAACTCTCCCCATTCTGTGGATGAGAAGCCCATTGCTACTGAGTAGCTCAAGGCCCTCAGATAAGAAGCGGTTATGTCTGGACTAGATTCTGGTTTCAGCTCTGGGTTCTAGTGCATGATTGTGTTGTGCTATATTGCAAGGACCCCTCCACCCTACTGTGGGGGATTGAAATGTGTTGTCCAGGCCCCTAGATTACCACAGGACTTTTCTTCATTTTTTTCTTGTTTTTCAGTCTCTTCACTGATAGGTTATCAGCTGTCACTTCCAGCTGCAATCTGTTGATAAAAGTGTTACTTACAATGAGTTGTAGACTTAGAAACTAAATAAATAATCAAGGTTGTTAGAATTTTATTTAAAATTATAATAAATTGGCTTGAAATCAGTCCCCAAAGTTCTCTTCTTTGAGTAAATTATATTTAATTCGTCTTTAAGTTGTGTATCAATGTCTTTCTTACTTGACTTCGAGCAAGATAGTTTAGTCTTATACAGATGTTTTATTCTCAAAAGAACCTTTTTGATTTGTGGGTTTAAAGCTTGGCCTATTTTTTATCACTAGACTATTCGACTAAAATAAAAGTAAATTCAGATGAAAAGACCATAATTTTAATTTTATAACAAAAATAAAAACAGGATTTTTATACCTTCTGAAAATTGCTAATATACAATGCTATTCTGCCCAAGTATGTCATATTATTATGAACAGTTGACAAGCAGATTTTAAAAATGAAAAAAACTAAGAAAATTTTCAAATATGATAAAGCAATATATTAAATGTATTTTATTTTAGCAAGTAGAATATGACTATAAAATATAGGGAACTCAAATTTTTATAATATTAGTTATGATGATTTCCAGAAAACAAATCTCTTGATCTTAAGAGAAAAATAATAAGACTTCCATTATAACTTTATTGAATACAACTACAGGGATATCAGTAAATTTAGAAGACAGAAACATTTTAATTCTGTCAAAAGAGCAGCACTCCTAATAATAATCAAGCTAATAGCAGTGATAGAGCAATTCATTAGCTCAGTCATTTGCTGTCAAGGCTACCTAAGTAATTTGCTTCTCTTTTAAAATGTGAGCAGCAATTTCTATCAAAGGACAATAGGGTTTTAGGGTGATAAAATAAAAATCAGGAGACTTAGAGCAAGAAGATATAATGTCTGAGGTCCTATGCTGGCTACGCAAAGAGACTTCTCAATAAATACTTCAAAAAATGAAAGGCTCTAGAATGATTCTGTTAATGAATGGGGAGGGATTTGTTTACCTGATGGGCAGAAGCTAAGCTAAGCCAGATGAATATTAACAGGTACAAGCTATAGCCTTAAATGTCTATTTCACCTTAATAAATATTTTCTTCTTGATCCCAGAAACTGAAAACACTGACCTTTGATATGAAGGAGGTAGGGGAAAGGCTTGGGCAAATTGCATTATGGATGACAAGACAGCAATGATAGAGGAAACAAAGAAATAAAAACTGCTCGCCGGAAAAATCAAGTGAGATCCTGGAATTGTGACACTGGAAGGAAAGATAATGGCCTACAATTAACAAAATAATAATTTCCTTTGATGGTTTGCTAAGCTCTTGATCCAAACCAACTGCCTGGGTCACTTATTTTATATTCAAAGTACTGTACCCTCTTGATGAATTGTTTGTTGTGCACATGTGAGATGACATTTCAAACTGCCTGAAAAAAATGCTGGACTCAATTGTTTAACGTCAAGGTTTTATATGTGAGATTATGAGATCTGGGATCTCAAGTGTAGCACATCTGGCATTAGGGATTATTTCACAATGAGTTCTGTTTTGTTGTTAGAAATTCAGCTTTGGATTTAGGTAATATAGTTGCAAACTCTGCATTTGTGTAAAATTTATGTATTTATGTGCTGGATGGAGGGCTAACACAAAGAATTTTATTTTTAAAACTTTTTAAAGAAAATAAACATTAATGGATTTTTTCATTTCATTGCATGATAAAGACTCGCTAACTGTAAACTAATTTCTGGTCTAATTAGAGAGGTTTTAATACTTCTGAAATACTCCAGTTTTTAGCTGGATCAAGGATGATGAATGCATAGGCATAATTTTTGTCCCATTGTAAAGGTTGGATTTTCTACATCTATAGTAAATAGAAGTGGATGAAACATCAGAGACATGAGTGGAGTGTTGAGTAGTGAGGTTAGTTCTGAATTTATGTCCTAATGAAGGTTGTTTCCTATGGCAATAGAGTGTAAAATTAATCATTTCATGATTGTCTAAAATTGTTTATTTATGAATAATAGTTTAATAATTCTCATGAATTTTTATACCTAGTAAAATATACATATTATAATTTAAAATCTGTACAAGTTATATTTCATTTATGGATTCTAAGATGTATGTAACATGAGCTTCCTATCCCTGCTGTCACAAGTTCTACAAACTTAATGGCTTGAACCAACACAAATTTATGTATCATCTTTACAATGCTGTAGATTAGAAGTCTTGATCAAGTCTCTCTAGACTAAAATCAAGGTGTCAGCAGGACAGCCTTCCTTTCTGGAGGCTCCAGATGAGAATTCACGACCTTGTCTTTTCTGGAGGCCGCCTGCGTTTCTTGACTTATAGCCCCTTTCTCCATCTTCAAAGCCAGCAACCTTGCTTTCCTCTGACCATTCTTCTGTAATCATATCCCCCTCTGACTTCTGCCTCTATCTTCCACTTTCAGGATCCTGTGATTACATTGTGATTATAACCCAGGGTACTCCCCCCTTCTGCTGATTTACTTAATTCTCTTTTGCCATATAACCTAACAGACTTATAGGTTCCAGGGATCAGAATGTGGTCATGCTTGGGGACCATGATTCTGCCTACCACACACATTTTTTTTTTCACATTTTATCATCTTTGCCATCAGGACGTCTTACAATCAATGTAATATGAAAACATTGTTTTATAGTTTAATTGGCAATGCTTTTCTTCCTTATTGGAACATAAAGTAATGGTCCTTCTTACAATTGATAGCATTGGGACTTAATGAAATAACATCATAACTTCAAAGTAATAAGCCAAGTGAGTATAAGATCCAATCCTTTTTCTTCTATGTGAGTCATAAATCATACTTTCAAAATGATGTCAGGATGGTTTCTAGAGAAAGATTAGTTAATTCTGTGATAGTCTCTGGACTTAATAATCAAATTTTAAGATAATGAATTTTAAAAATTCAGGTTGACCATCCATCTTTGGAGATGGTAGCTGATTAAACTGACAACTGTCTTTATTAAAGATTTTAAGACAGCAGATCCTTATAGACTCGTCCTTGCCCATAAATTTTTTCCTTTGTAGTC
This sequence comes from Murina feae, assembly GCA_004026665.1. Taxonomy (NCBI): domain Eukaryota; kingdom Metazoa; phylum Chordata; class Mammalia; order Chiroptera; family Vespertilionidae; genus Murina; species Murina feae. The sequence goes on along the minus strand of PVJC01006820.1, from coordinate 14,251 downwards.
TTCATCTTTGAATGACACTTTGAACCCTTGCCATTCATAGCAATGCCTGTTTTGATCAATTTTAGAATTAAGCCTGGGTCTCTGAGAAACTCGCAAAGAATGTGAACTGTGCACTTAACACTGAGTGTTGAATGACTTTTTCAGCATTTGAATTGAGACATCCCCTACTGTCATTCTGTGCTGTGCATCATTTCCCCATCAACCAGACACACCCCTTCATAAAGACTCAGCTCTATAAAAAAAGTGCTAGAAGAAGCACAGGATTTCCCTGAGGACCATGGAAGGAAGTGGACAATTGAAACTTGACTGCTCTTGAGGCTCTTTGATAAATGTTGTGAGAGTACCTAAAATAAAGCTCATCTTATTGTCATTAATAAAACATTTCATAAATATGAAATATAAGTGTTTTGAACAAGTCATTTTTTGAGATTCTTTTTTATTCTGAGTTTTGTTTTGTTTTGACACTAAAGTTAGTAAAATGACAACTTACCTCCATCAATGTCAGGAGTGAAATATGGGATTTGTACATACAGGGCACCAGTAAAGTGGTGTGACCCACTGTACCCTAACTCTCAAACAGCTAGAGATTTATATGCAATGATGTCTGCTCCCGAAGTCTAAAAAAGGGCTGAAGAAAAATCTACTTAAGTAATAAAGTCTCAGTACCTAGTGGCAGCAGCTAATCTGAATGTCATAGAATCTTGGCAACCTCTGTGCCTACATTAAACCTCCTACTTTGAATCGAGGGTTCATACCATTGAAGAGTGATGGATGGTATGTCAGGTCGACTGTGCTGTTTCAGGCAATCAAAACTGTTGTCTTCTTTCCATTTAAAATTAAATCCATAGGGATTAACTACAAATTAAATGTTCCCAATAGCAATGGTTGATAGCCAGAAATAAACAGTGCTAAGGGATAAGGCTCTTAATGATCAAATTTAATTCCCAGGAGAAGAGGGATTCCAGCAGACACAATGGGGGTAAAAAGATGTTGAAAAGTCTTTATTAACCAACAAATAATTCCTAATCTTGTTGGTGAACCTGTCTCTTATATTATTTTTAAAAGGGGTTCATTAAGTGATAGGGAGTTGGTAGTTTGCTTTACAACATTTATAGGACTTTTTTCCACCATTGGAAAATGTGTGTTGAGAGAATTAATTTAATAACAAGCCAGACAAAGACATTAATAAAACTTAATAGCTGGATCATTATGCCTGTCATATAAAAGACCTTAAGTATGGTTTGCTAGACTGTTGTATCTTTTTCTTCAGGGGACTACATTTATACCTCACTAACAATCCAAGTTTAGGATCATTTAGCTATTTGCATTATACTCCTCTGATAATCACACCCACACCAGCAAGTTACATGAATGCCTCTCTCCCTAGGTATTTTGTATAAAAATTTCCATCTCTCAACCTCAGTGCAGCATAGGCTTTCCAGGTAAGGTCTGCCTGCCTTCATCCCACCTACTCCAAATTTCTCCCCAACCCTTCCTTCACAGTGATGGGTGGGCTAACAGAATCACAGCTCCTCTGAGTGGCCCTGGACAGGCCAAGGAGGGAAGAAGTGAGAATAACTGAGAGGAAGGAAGAAAGCAGCAGGACTCGGGGGAGAGAAAGAGAGCTAGAGAGAGACATTAAAGAGAGAGCAATGATGGGAGATAGAAGGAAAAAGGATAGATAAAAATTTTAGGGACAAAGAGGGTTTCCTGCGGTTATCTGGTTACAATAATATTTTTTTGTAACTGGTAAATCACAGCATATCAATTTCTTGTTAAAACTCTCCAATGACTTGCCACCACCCTTAGAATTAAATCCAAGATCCTTACTATGACCTACAAAACTTTACATGTTCTAGCTCTTAGACACTGCTTGGAGACTAAAAACAATTCATCGTTGCACAGTGTCTGTGGGTCAGGAATCAGGAATGGCTTGGCTTGGTGGTTCGTAAGGTTTGAGTCAGATGTTAGCTGGTGCCAAAGTCATCTGAAAGCTCAGGAAAGAAAGCTTGGTTGTAGAATCCATTTCCAAGGAGCCTCACTCAATCAGCTGGCAGGTTGGTGCTGGCATCTGCAGGAAGCTTCAGTTCCTCTGTATGTCAATTTTTCCAAGTGGTCTGGGCTTCCTCACAACCTGGCAGCTGCCTTCCAATTGTGAGCATCTGCCGGGGTGTTATCCGCATCTGGAAGAGTTCAGGAATCTGGAGAAAGGTAGCGAGTAAATTAATAAAGAGACTAGACATGAAATATAAGTTTGGAAGGCATTTTGGGGGAGCCAGAGGAAGCTTAGTTCTAGTGACTAAGTTGCCCTTGAGTCTCTGAACCCAGGGCTTTTTATCCACACATTTTGGCCTATAGCAAAGCAGATATACACATCAAAGGTAAAGTTTGATAAACAGTAAGATTATCGGGTTGGGGAAACCGCCTTCAGCTGTTCAGCCATTTGGCCAGCAGCAGGTAACAGCATGTAGATTCTCAGGTTTGGGGCAATGCCCTCACCTATCTGGTAGCAGGCAATAATATGCATCTTCAGCCCTGCTGAAGCCTCAAGGTTCACCAACCTTTTGATGAACTTCTTGCATTTATGACCTGCTGGAATTAGCCCCCAGCAAGCACCCATGGGGAAAAAAGAGGGAAGGAGAAAGGGATGGCAGGAAAAGAGGAGGGAGGGAGAAAATATAAAAGGGAGGGAGGGAAGAAGACAGATACAGAGATTTGAAGCCAAACAGAAACTTTATTATTTTTACTATCTAGGCTTGGAAGGTACATACAATCACTTTTAACATACTCCTCTGGTTGGGACAATCCCAAGCTTCCCCCCAGATTCAAGGAGAGGGAACACAGAGCCCTTCTCTTGATGGGTCACATTGTTAGAAGTACATGTAGGAAGAGAAGTATAGATATGGTCGTTTTGGAAGAATTTAATCTTCTGTGGTTGCATGGTTGTAGTAACTTTTATGTAACTGGTCAATCAGATCAGATCAATCTGTCCAATACCTTCCCATCAAATAAAAAATTCCTTACCTACAAAGCCTACCTGACTTGGTCCTTCACTCTGAACCTCTTTTTTACCACTCTTGACCCATCCCATGCCTCTTCAGGCATGCTCATCTTTTTGCCACTTCTCATACTTACCTATCTCATTTCCTCTGCCTGGATTGGTTTTCTCCCAGATAGTCACACAGTTTTGCTTCCTTTCTCCACTCGGGCCCCTGTTCAAAAGGTACCCACTGAGAGAGGCCTTCCCTGAGACCCCACACTAGGGTTCCCATGCACACACTCACTTTCTCTCTCTCCCTCTCCTTTTACCCCATTCTATTTTTGTCCAAAGTAACTCTCACTATCTGACATTATAGTGAGAAAAATATACATATATACATATTATATTATATATCTATATGTCTATATCTTTCTTCTTTTGCCTCCCATCAAAATTGTGAGCTCTATGAGGGCAGGAATTCATTTTATTCACTATCCTATCTCCAATGCATGGAACAGTGTCTACCCCAGAGTGGGTATTCAGTGTGTGAGTGTGTGTGCACACATGTGTGTTGGATGAGAGAATAAAACAAAAACATACAAATGAAAGGTAACTCTTCGTAAAGATCATTTCCAAGTTGCTCTGACCAGTGGTGGCAACACTGTATTGAATGTGTCTGGGAAGAACACATTCTAATGAGCAAAAGTCCACAGCATGTGCAGATTCTTGGTGCTAAGAAGCATTCACATGACTGCATTCACAATGAGACCCAGTGTAATCTCTTCAGTCCTGAAGAAAGAATAAAAGCCCATCATGGTGCCTACACTGAACTATGTTAATGTAAATGGTAAGACTGAGGTGTGATGACTTCTCATTTGTGCATTTAAAATCTAGCCCAGCCATTTGCTTTTGAACCTGCTAATTGTTCTTGCCAAAATCAATCATCGTTGAGATTTTTGAAACAGCCTAGCACTATTTTAATGATGCTATATCAAAGGATTAAAAACTTCAAGGTAGATAGACTCTATAATGGATTTTAAAGGCATATCACTAGATACAAGGTAAATTATGCTGCTAATGAGATGATAGCTCAGACCTTTTCTGAAAGCCAGCAGAATAAAGCCAAGTGTAATGCCTATGCCTGGTAATTTAAGAAAGTTAGGAACAGCTTGATTAGTGATGGCTGTGTTTACTACTGGAAACAGAGCATTAAGAAATCTTTGCACCACGTCTTCTCACTGCCCCACTGCAGCCACACTGCGTGGGTCACCGTTCTAACCAGGACAGGCCATCTTACACCTCCACGCCTATGCTAGCTATAGGTAAATTCTTCTACCCTCTTCCCAGTTTCCCCGGTGGTAACATTTTGCACAAACGATAGTACAATATCACAGGATTACATGACATTGATACAGTCCACCGATTTTATTCTGAGTTCCTAATTCTACTTTTACTTTTCTCAACATTACCAAAAAAATTCCTTAGCTAAAGACAAAGTCTTTCATTCGACAACTAGAAATAAAAGATGTAAAAGGGAAATCTTTGGTTTAGATAAAAATTTAATGTAGATGAATTTCAAGAAAGGATGATGGATGGGGTATTTGACAGATCATTCTTTGGTGACTGGTATCAGATCATTCCTAAGCTTTGAGAAAAGGAAGGAGAGATGGCATGGGAAAAGGGGGCAGGCTGAGGGGACAAGACGGTGAACAACATAGATGAACACTTTACCATATTTAGTCATAATTGTCTTCTGCTGGGTGGGGACAGTGACAAGCAGTGTACTGAGAGATTGCTGTTGAATATTTGTAGTGGCTTTTAAAAACCAGCTCCCTTGGCATAATACATCACGAGACGGGGTGGGAGGGAATTGATTTAGCTCTCAGGTTTGCACCTGGCAGAGGGTCCTCATCACAACTTGACTATTTGCATCCTTATTCAGAGCTGCGCACTCATTCCCTCCTCTGATCTCTGCTGAGGACAAAACCTCACTCCAGCAGCATTTCCTGCTCCAGCAGTGAGTCCCACTTCTCAAAGAGAAACATGGCTTAATGGATTCAGGACTGGAGTGCATGGAATTCACTTTAAGAATCTACCACTACATTGACTGCATTCTTTTTCTTACAAATTCCAATTAACCATTATGATCTATATAGTAAATGTTGTTGGCAAAATATGCTTGTACTAGTAAAGCATTATTTGAAACAACATCATGTTAGGCTTTCAAATGAAAATGAAAAACCTAAAAATGTTTCCATACAATTTTTAATTATTAAAAAAAAAGGTAGATTAGTAAGAAGGGGAAATGATGGCAAAGAGGTATAACAGCAGCACCTAGTTTTAACAGAGAAATAGATCATAAGAAATTAAATCCATACCATATTGGATGCCCTAACAACAGCTCTGGGAGTCTCATCTTTTCAAGGAACTGTTAATGGTTTCTGGAAATAAGAGGAAAGACTTGTCATTTGCTATGAGATGCACTAAAATCTATTCCCTCCACCTTGGATTAAAACATCATTGAAATTCACAGGAGGTCCAGGCTGTGCAGCCCACACTTGGCGGGTGCAGAACAGAGCAAGCGCAGCAGCTCAAAACAGGCATTTCCTGCACGTTGCTGTCTGATGTTCGTGGCCGATTCACCAGTCACCTCGCATAACCTACCCTTGCTCCTGCAAGCTTATAACAGCCTTTACTTTGGAAATGATTGCACAGTTATTAAGTTGTTTACAAAATCAACCCACTCCCATGGTAAGATTTATTTCTGCAGGAGTCAAAGCTTACATTCTAACTAGCAGAGCAGAGACCTGTTGTCATGGCAACCGTTCCCATTTCACTGGGCTGGCACTGCAATTCACTTGCATAAAGATGAGGCTTGACAAAGATGCAGAAGGAAAGGGTAAAAGGAAATCAGAAATGGCTCAAATACATTTCTCTGAGCCATATTGATGATCACTGTTAATTTTACTTTGGACAGAAATTGATCTATAAATACTGGACCCTAATAAAACCTTTCCGTATTGGGAGTGGAAGGGGGATTCCTAAATGTGTTTCAGAAGCCATTGAAGATATCCCAAGGGGTTTCTGTTTTGCCAATAAAGAGGATCATTTATTAGGATAATAAGATTGTGCTTGATTTGTTCTCAGAGTAATTAAAACCATGGTAGTGAGAGGGAGAGTTAGGTTAAGGATAATTTAATTGCACTGTATTCAGGCTTTATAAATTAAATGTTAGGAATGTCAGAGGCAGAATATGTGGGTTTATTATCAACTAGAGGCCTGGTGCATGAAATTCATGAGGTGTGTCCCTCAGTCCAGCTTGTGCCCTCTTGCAGTCCAAGAGACCTTGAGGGATGTCCAACTGATGGCTTAGGGAGTGGGCCTAAGCCAGCAGTCAGACATCCTTAGTGCTGCTGCGGAGGGGGGAGAGGCCCCTGCCACCGTGAGCCCAGCTTCTGTCTGAGTGGTGCTCCCCCTGTGGGAGCACACTGACCACCAGGGGGCAGCTTCTGCATTGAGTGTCTGCCCCCTGATGTTCAGTGCACATCATAGCGACCAGTCATTCCACCGCTCAGTCAATTTGCATATTAGCCTTTTATTTTATAGGATATGAAAGAAGCACATGCTTCTCACACTCATAGTCAAAGTAAAGGAACCCAGCACATCTTCCTACAAAGTTATGGCATCATGAGTTGACCAGGAAGAGCACGTACATATTACAAGCCTTATGGTGTTTGTGCCTTCCTAAAGGGTGGGGCATTTTTTAGGGTAGGCAGAGGTACTGGCATGGTGGGTGGGTGTCATCTAATTTCTTACTCTTTGGCTCCAATCATTCCTGCTCCCTCTGAGGAATTGCCACTTTTCAAACTAGGTATACATTTCCTCTTGAAGGACCGTCAGCCAGACACGTCTTTATATTTAAAATTATGTTATTGTGAGGAAGCACAGAGCTGAGTTGGCAGTGGCCACGTGTCTAGATTTCAGGTGGTGCTGAGTGTCTGCAACAGAAGAAAAATGACAACAGGACCAGGGGAAGGGCATGAGAGAAACAGGCTCTGAGTGGAGAGCTCCCAATATTTAGCATATGAGGCTTGAGGATTTTGTGAGTATTTATTTAAATTCAATTGGAAAAAATAAAACCATCTGAAAATAAAACTTTTCCTACATAGTATGAAATTCTCAGTAAATAGAAATTAAATTATATAAGGAGTATTTATTCTTAGGGAGAAAGTCCATGTTTTAAAAGCATAAATTATCTGTAGCAAAATACACCACCCTTATGTTTACAGCTCAATAAACTTTTACATACATATGTCTGTAAATGTGTGTGTGTATATATATATATATATATATATATATATATATATATACACAATTATATACATACTAGGGGCCCGGTGCACAAAAATTTGTGCACTCGGAGGGTGGGGGTCTCTCAGCCTGGCCTGTGCCCTCTTGCAGTCTGGGACACCTCGGGGGGGATGTCCACCTGCTGGCATGCCTGGCCAGCCTGGGTGAGGGGGCTGAGAGCCATTTTCAGGCTGCCCACAGCCCCTTCAGGGTTTGTGCACTGGGGGGTGGGAAGGCTGGTGAGTGCAGGCCTGGATGTTTCCCACCGGAGGGCCCACAATTGCACACGCCTGGTGGGCCCACACCACTGAGGGGACACACCTGGCGCAGAGTTGGGTGGCAAGCCAGGGGCGGACGCTGGTGCAGAATCCCTCGGTGGGGCCCTGCTGCTGAGCAAACACACCCGGGGTGGAGCTGGGCAGTGAACTGGCTTTGGATTCTCCGCACTGTGCAGCAGACTCTCCCGCACTCCCTGTGGAGGCCTCTGGGGGGCGGATGAAGGTAGCGGACCCTGGACGGGTGTTCCTGGACACCCTGCGGAGGCCCCCAGGGCAGAGCTAGGCAGTGAACCCAGGACAGGCGCTCCTGGATGCCCCGAGGAGGACCCAGGCCAGACCCCCCTCCCACTGAGCTGACACACCTGGCACAGCTATGCCGGCTGGCTGTGGAGGCTCCCAGTGCAGAGCCACCCTGCCAGCCTCCATCTTGGCTGGGTTAATTTGCATACAGCTGCTCTGATTGGCTGGTGGGCGTGGCTGTGAGCAGAGGCTCAGCCAGCCTAGGCAGGCAGTTGCAACAGAAACCTTTGGTTTGCTCTAGCTCCATGGCTGTTGGCCGGGTTAATTTGCATACAGCCGCTCTGATTGGCTGGTGGTAACGGTCAATTTGCATGTTTCTCTTTTATTATATTAGATGTACATATATATGTACAATTAGATATGTAATTACCACCCAGATCAAGATAAAGAACCTCTCTACCTTAGAGAATTTCCTCACAACACTTTCCAATCTCTCCACCTCTTAAAGTCACCATTTTTCTGACTTCTATCATCATAGGTTCCTTTTGCCTGTTCTTGAACTTTACATAAATACAATATGTACTCTTTTGTTTGTGGCTTCTTTTGCTTAGCATAATATTTTTGCAATCACTTATTTTGCATATTTCATTAGCTTGTACTTTCTTATTACTAAGTAGTATCCCATTGTATGAATAGAAATGATTTATTTACCCGGTTATTATTCGTATATATTTGGGCTGTTTCCAGCTTGGGGCTATTATAAATGAAGCTGCTATGAACATTTTATCAAGTCTTTTGTGGACATATGCTGTCATGAAGGGTAGGAGTATATGTAACTTTATTAGAAAGCTCCAGTTTTCCCAGGTGGGAAATGGTTGCACCATTTTAACTCCCAGCAGCAATGTGTGCTTCTCCCCATTCTCACCAGCACTCAGTGTTGTCAGTCTAGTGGGTGTGTAGTGGCCTCTTCTTGTGCATCCTTTGTTTTTAAAGAAGCTATGCTGATGTCTGCATCAAGGTTGTAGAGGGGTCCAGAAGTCAGAATTAAAATTCAGACATTATGATTAACATTTGTCAGCCTCTTCATGACCCCATGCTCTTGAAAAATGTAGCTTTTTTAAAGATAAGTACAAGTTCAAGTAAGCTGAAATTTCGGAGTAACCATATGCTGATGAGGAGAACAGATTTAAGTTGAAAAGGAATACTTTGGTATTCAAAACACACATCAGTTAGGCTTCTTAAATGAACAATAGCCATTTGCTCTGAAGAGACCAAAAATCCATTTCTGTTCCTACTTTTAAGAAGTCAGTGAAATTCAATAGTTGACTCCAACCTGATGGGGAAGCTTCACTTTAGATGATTAGCTACAGGGCTGATGAGCCAGCTCATTCTCCCAGAATTCCAGTTTATCAGAAGCTCAGGTGCCTCAAACACTTCACAAGTATATATGAAAAGAGCTGAAGTGCCAATTCTTGGTCCTTCACTCCACCTTGAAATGTGTCCACCGATTGTGATGAGTCAGATTCTTTTTATTCTTTGTGGTCATATTGCTTTCTATCTAAAGCTTCTGAACTCCAAAGGGAAAGCAAAACATGCATTTCTAAACAAATTTATAAAATGTGAAGTGAAGCAGGTTGGCCATTGCCAACGGGAGTAAGCATCCAGCTCAACTGACTGCCTTCTCGGGTGCATTAGGTTTCTCTGACCAAAAATTTTGTGACTTAAAACAGCACAGATTTTTTTTAATCTTATAGTTCTGTAGGTCATGAGTCCAACACACAGAACTGAGTCCCTTCTGCATGTTCTGTGGGGAAATTCCCTTCCTGGCCTTTTCCATCTAGAGTAAGGTGACCAGATTTTAACATTGGTAAAGCGGGACACCATTGACGGGGGGAGGGGGGGGTGTCATTTTTTTTTAATTACTTAAAATATTACAAAGAGTAGTACATATGTCTCTTTTTTTTTCCCCTTGACCTTCCCTTGTCCTCCCCTACCCCGACTGAGGGGGTTCTTGATTAAAAATTTGGTCTATATGGAGCAACAAAAATTTTCATAGAATGCAAAAATATTATTGTAATATATTTTTTTAAATTTCAACATAAGTACAATTTACAAATATAATAAATAAAAAAATTATATATAGTATTATTTTATTCTTTGGCATATTTCTCATTTGAGTGAATTTTTTTAGTAGATTGCTGCCATTGTTTAAAAGGTCATGAAATTTTTTCATAAGAATTTGTTAAATTATATTTCACACATAAAATGGCTTTCAAAGTCTCAACACTTAATTGTGATTTTTCTGATGTCCACACTTTATTTACCATAGAAAAAAATGTGTTCAGTTCCTGGTAAGGACAGCGCTTTATTATTTTAATTTTAAATTTAATCCTATATTTCTTTCTAAATAATAACAATACTAACTTGTATTATTTTTACTCTGAATTTGCCGTAACTTAAGTCGTGTCTCTTTCAAGTCCGGTGCTAGACTTTTTGCTGCCACTATAAAATATAAATAATATGAGTACTGTATGCTAAATTCAAGAAAATGTATGTATTTATGAAATAAATAAATAAATAACTTACCTAAATTATCTGAATAGCTGATTTGTAATGACATCACTTGTTTAACTATCTTACTAGCACGCAGTAGGATGTGTATCGTCTGAGAGACAGTTACAAAATATTTTCGTCGTTGCCAATCCCCAAAAATGCCATTGTTCATTAAGTCCAAACAATGGTGGCAATCTAACAACTGATCAACAATGCGAACTTTGATAAGCAGTTCTTGATAATAAGTTCTCAATAATTATTTGTTATTATTAAAGTTTAACATTATAAAATTAGCAAAAATAATATAAAACTCATATCCTGGCTAAATAGCCATGTGGCCGCCGGAAACTGTATATTTCCTTCCCGTTCTCCTGCTGTTCCCTGGCTTGTCGTGCATTCTTTCCAAAAATCAGGACTTTTTTAAAGCGCCGCGGGATGCGGGAGAAATTGTTAAAAATTGGGACTGTCCCACCAAAACCGGGACGTCTGGTCACCTTAACCTAGAAGCTCCCTCCATTCATGGACTTGTGGCCAACTTCAGAGCCAGCGATGTGACTGCTCTCTGATCCTTCTCCTGAAGTCACATCTCTCTCACTGACATAGCCCAGAGGCCCTCTACTTTTAAGAACTCATGTGAGTAGAATGGTCTCAGCCAGACAATCCAGGATAATCTTCCCATCTCAACATCCATAACCTTACTCGCACTGGCAGTGTTCCTTTGGCTGTGTAAGACGACGTATTCACAGGTGCAAGGATTAGGGTGTGGACATCGTTGGGAGCCATTATTTTGCCCACTCTATCAAGAAACAGAATCAATACCCAGGGCTTAAACCCAGTCACTCCAATTCTGGTGGCTGAGCCATTCCAGGGATGCTGCTGAGGCACAGATGCTCCCTTGAAGTGAATAGGAATTCATGCAGCTTAATAATGTAAGGCCGCAAGTGTGGCTTTTATCCTTCCCAAGGTATCTCAAAGGCTGAGGAATGGATGGTAATGCCAATTGTAATGGTCTCCCAGTAAAGTTTAAAGTCAACTTGTGGTGTCAATTCCAGATACAGGGTTGCTTAGCTATGATCCAGTCTTTGATGTTATGAGAAAATATTTCATAAAGAGAGAGAAACCACAAATAGGGGGGAAGGACACATGTAATAATGTTAACAATTTTTAAAGAGAAAAGAAAGAGGAGGGGGAACCATTGTATCTTGCAATGAAACTCATAACTTAATACTGGAAGAAAATACACTCTGAAATTATTGAATGTTCAGAACATAAGAACAGTCTGCAAGAGCCATCCTAGATGTAAGCACATAAGGGCAGAAAAGCCACCTCTTTCTTTTATGATCTGGTCACCATTGTGATTTTGCTTTGAAAGTATAGGACAGGTGGGAAGGATTCTGTTCTGGGTCTAAGAGGTGCAGGATAGGGAGAAGGGAAAAAACTGTTCCTGTTTTTTTAGTTTCACCTAAGAACAGTATTCCTAGTGGGAACAGTGTTGTAAAGAGTCTAAATATCACATTTTAAAAAGAAATATATTTTTGTAAACTCTTCCTCCTCAATATCTAGATAATTCATAAATTCGGTTTTAATATCTAGTTGATCCAGGGGTTACTTAGAATTTAATTCTTAATTTACAAGAGATACTAAACATTAAGTGAAGCATTTGGGGGAAAGTGGTAGAGCAGGAGGATCAAAGTTATTAGTTAATTTTGACTTAGTGATGGACAAATGTAGGTTTACATTGTGATGAAAGCTGAGAAGGTAACAGCCTGCAATATGAAAAAGCATAGTAAAACATCCAAATTAATTGTTGAGTGGGATTAAAATATTAAAAGACGTGTAATAAAACCACTGATATTTTAAAAAGGGAAAATGGATTATAACTAATATACAATCTAATCTATAAAAGAGTAATATGCAAATTAACCATCACTCTGAGACACCTAAGCCATGCCCACCAGCCAATCAGAGCACTGTATGCAAATTAATCCAGCCAAGACGGCGGCTGGCAGCCACGGAGCTAGAGCAAACAGGAGGCTTCCATTGAACCAGTGATGGAGTTGAAACTGCCTGCCTAGGCCAGCTGGGCCCCAGCTCAAGGCAACAATGTTTCAATTATAGAAGCCATGGAGCTGAAGCAAACAGGAGGCTTCGTTGCCTGACTAGGCCTCTGCTCAAGGCAACAAAGTTTCAATTATAGAAGATAAATAAACCCCATAAACCTGATTCCAGCCAGCCTCACTGGGACGTTGGGTCAATGGGAGCTGTGGGCAGCCTGAAAACTGCCCTCAACCCCTCATCTAGGCTTGCCACACCCCCATGGGGTGAGGATCCCCACTGGGGGGCTTGGCCAGCCTGCAAACAGCCATCAGCTCCTCACCCAGGCTGGCCAGGCACACCAGCAGGTGGACATCCCCCGAGGGGTCCCAGACTGCGAGAGGGCACAGGCAGGGCTGCCCCTGCCCCGAGTGCACAAATTTTTGTTCACCAGGCCCCTAGTAAACAATATTGATGGAAAAACCAATTATGTCAATTAATACAATAAATGTAAATAGCCCAAATTTCCCTATGATAAAGGAAATAAACACCTGATTAAATTTAAAACAAATATAGTTTTAAAATAAAAGGTAAGCAAAGTTATTATTCTAGAGAAATAGAAAGAGCAAGAAGGGTATATATAATAGCATCAAGTGAAATGGAGTTTAAGACCAAAGGAACTAAATGAAATACAAGGGTCTGATCTGATGTTAAAGGTATAACAAATGCACAAAGATGTAATAAGAAACAAAGCCACAGATTACATAAAGCAAAAACTAGTTACAAAAGAGAACATGATCAAAGCACAATCCTTGTGAGAAATATGATCACCTGTTTATTTTAGAATACTATATGTCAAGGAGACAAATAATGAACAAGAATACAAAATTTCTGATTAACCCAATTAACAAGTTCAGTTATGTTTACAAATGTATTACAAAGGTTTTACTATGAATATTATCTTATACATGTACTAGGGGCCCAGTGCACAAAATTCGTGCACGGGGGGAGGGGAGTCCCTCAGCCCAGCCTGCCCCCTCTCACAGTCTGGAACCCCTCAGTGGATGTCCTATGATGGCCCCAGTCTGCCAGGCACCTTTTGTGTGTGTGTGTGTGTGTGTGTGTGTGGCCACTCGGGACCTGCCCCCAGCCACATCTGAGGCTCCGAGCAGTCCTCCTGTGTGTGTCTACCTGCTGGGGGCCTGCCCCCAGGCTTGGAGTAGGCACTCCCTCTATGTTGATCTCTCAGACTCTTGCCCTCCCTTGCATGTTGTTCTCTTTTTTGAGCTGTAGCCAGGGCTGGGTGCTGCCTGCCTCCCAAGCTTGCCTACTGCCCATCTTCTTCCAGCCACCAGAAAGCAGGGAAAACGCTGCCTCGTGGTCAGGCCAGTCTTTTCCTGCTCCCTGATCCCCAGAAGGGACCTGGGGAACCACCGAGCAGGCCCCCCGCCCCCAAGAGCTTGCTTTTCCGCTCCCCAGTGCCCCCCAAAGGGCCTGGGGAGCTGCCAAGCAGGCCGCCGACTCTTTCCCACTCACCGGTCCCCTGCTGCCTTCCTTTTCCACTCCCTGGTGCCGCCAAGGGGTCTGGGTAGCTGCCAAGCATGACCCCGGCCCCTGCAGCCTTGCTTTCCTGCTCCCCGGTGCCCCACAAAGGGCCTGGGAAGCCGCCAAGCAGGCCCCCGACCCCCACTGCCTCTTTTCCGCTCCCCGGTGCCCTGCAAGAGGCCTGGGCAGCCGCCAAGCAGGCCAAGACCCCCCCGCCACCTCTTTCCCGCTCCCCGATGCCCCCCAAAGGGCCTGAGGAGCCGCCAAGCAG